>JAXDRA010001067.1:7500-152132 GCA_034190875.2 Urechis unicinctus
CTAGATCCACGTTCGAATGGCATCGCGCCTGTTCTCTCTTCCTTACCCCATCCTCCCCCCAGGTAAGTGTTGCGAACAACTACGTCAGGGTCCTCGTCATAGCGAACAGACATGTGGAAGAGTATATCACCGTCCATTTTCAAATTAATTACAAACCTGGAAAAATGACCCGACTAACCTTAACATGTCATGAATCTCCATAACACGTATAATTATTATCATTCACAGTAACGATCATATTAAGATGGCGGCTTTGAAGATAAAATACTGGTAGTAATCTTTTTCAACCTGACGCAATGGCTATGCGGAGCTAAGGTCGCAAGTACACGTGCGCCAACAAACAATCCATCAGGAATCCGTCTCCGAACTGGCATTATTAGGGACTTAAAACACACACACAAAGAGAACCTAGGATAATCAGTGTTATCATTCATGGACGACAGGTGGGATATAATCTGGTCTTAGTACCAAAACAACTATGCCTTGCGGTACCAAACACCATCCAACTCTATTTTCTCAACATTTCTTAACCAATCGCACTGAAATAGAAGATGAGTAAGAATATCAAGGGGAAACCATGAATAGCCACAGTATATCCAGTCTTTATTGAATAGAACAGTCAAAAAATGTTCCTGTGACTTGCAACATCCCCATTGCGAAATTCAATTTTATCGATACAGGCTGCTCATTACTAAATGCCTACAATTGCAATTGCACAACAATAATTATGTTCTTGCTCTTAGATAATATATTGTAGTTTCAATAAACCTCGGCCATTGTTAATGATATGACGAGATTAAATATTAAGGGCTGATGCACAAAGTATTTACTTACCATCGTGAATGGCTGGCAGAATGGCGAACGTACGAAGTGATCGACAAGCTGGTAGTTTTAGGGTCTGTACGTCAGTCTAGCTGTGGTGAGAGTCTCCAAAGCTCAAGTTGGCAAGTTGTCGAATATCACAGCCTTATATAGTCATCAAAATCAGATGGTCTTCAACGTTTTACGCTAAGTGCATTCTCGGAAATGACGAAGTTAATTTTAGTTGCTGTTTTTCCAGGTTTCTATCGCCACGCTTTCTAAGAAAACTCAAGCAGTGTCACCTAAAAGTATTTGCGAGGGGCTGTCTGAGTGGCCTATCGCAGGACAAACACAGTACTACGTTCTCGCTTAAATCATTGCCGATAATATTATCAATTACATCGACGAAAGGGAGGGGGCAGAGACAAATACTGCGCATGCCAATACACACTCGACTTACCCAATCCTGGGCTAAAATATCATAAGCGTTGATCAAATGACAACTTCAGGACGATTTTGTTTTCGAAGGCACCATATGCACGACTGCAGCTAAACACATCAACGGAGGTTAAACTAATGCTGTATCCCATATACATCTATACTAAATAAAAACATTACATACATACATACATGAATGCATACATACATACATACATACATACATACATACATACATACATACATACATACATACATACATACATACATACATACATACATACATACATACATACATACATACATACATACATACATACATACATACATACATACATACATACATACATACATACATACATACATACATACATACATACATACATACATACATACACACATACATACATACATACATACATACATGCATACATACATACATACATACATACATACATACATACATACATACATACATACATACATACATACATACATACATACACATACATACATACATACATACATACATACATACATACATACATACATACATACATACATACATACATACATACATACATACATACATACACACATACATACATGCATACATACATACAAACAGATTGCATACATACATACATACATACATACATACATACAAACATACATACAGACATACATACATACATACATACATACATACAGACATACATACATACATACATACATACATACATACACACACACATACATACAACATACATACATACATATATACATGCATACATACATACATGCATACAAACATACATACATATATACATATATACATACGTACATACATACATACATACATACATACATACATACATACATACATACATACATACATACATACATACATACATACATACATACATACATACATACATACATACATACATACACACATACATACATACATACATACATACATACATACATATACATACATACATACATACATACATACATACATACATACATACATACATACATACATACATACATACATACATACATACATACATATACATACATACATACATACATACATACATACATACATACATACATACATAAGTTTTATACATGTGCTACGCAGTGATTCCTCCAACATTGCCAGACTGTCAGACAGCTAAGCGGAAATTCCGTTTTGAACATGCGCACCACTTGTAGCGATTCATGGAAGCAGAAAACACAAAGTTTAAGAGTTAAATGCGTGGCGTGATCGCCTGGACCAATAACATCACAGGAATTTGCATTGGCCTGTATACATAAACCCAACTGGAATTGGCCTGAACGGCTAAAATAGCGTTTGAACTCGAAAAAAGTAACCTTTCGGGTGGCAAATGTCGTGGCGGATGGTTTTTGTTAGGTAGAAAGACATGCTCTCAATGGATGTGAGGAGCGAAAGGCCAATAAACGGGAGTTAAGATGGTTTAAGCGAGATTTTTGGTGAGCGGGTGGCGAAATCGTTGTCCCCCTTGGGTTTATGTATACATAGAAGATAGCGGCCGGCAGGCCAATGCAAATCCCTGTGAATAACATGACTCCATATCTATAGGAAACGCCAAGCCCCAAAGCCTTGAATAATCAGTCGCATGCGCTTTCGTTTATTACATTGTTTTTGTAGTTTCTTAGAAGATGGTTATTGTGCAAAACTCGAGGACATGTATAATCTGAATAATTTTGGTTTATTGCCTGTCGAACAGTCTTCGTCTCTACTGGCAAGCTTTTCCTCATGCCCCAATTTCCCTTCTTTTATCTCCACCCTGGAACTCCCATCTTTTATCTGGTGCTACGCTCCCACCAAGCTACCCAAAACTGTATCCAGTATACCCCCATCGGCGTTATAACTATCTAGAACCATTTAGTGGAAGTAATGTGTATTGAGTTAACATAGGGTCCAAAATCTCACTTTGAACCCGCTGTACCACAAAAACTGTGAGGGAAACCCCCAAAGTAACTATAGTCTGGTACTATGCACCCACTAGGCTACCCAAAACTATATGCAGTATACCCCCATCGGCGTTATAACTATCTAGAACCATTTAGTGGAAGTAATGTGTATTGAGTTAACATAGGGTCCAAAATCTCACTTTCAACCCCCTTTTACACAAAAACTGTGAAGGAAACCCCGAAAGCAACTATAGTCTGGGACTATACATCCACTAGGCTACCCAAAACTGTATTCAATATACCCCCATCGGCGTTATAACTATCTAGAACCATTTAGTGGAAGTAATGTGTATTGAAGTCCCTCAAAGCCAAAAATCTCACTTTGAACCCACTGTAACACACAAAATGGGAGGGAAACCCCCAAAGTAACAATAGCCTGCTATTATGCACCCGCTAGGCTACCCAAAACTGTATCCAGTATACCCCCATCGGCGTTATAACTATCTAGAACCATTTAGTGGAAGTAATGTATATTGAGGTCCCGAAAAGCCAAAAATCTCACTTTGAACCCGCTGTAACACAAAAACTGGGAGGGAAACCCCAAAAGTAACGAGATGCCCATGACGACATGGGTGAACTTGGCGAACAGTATCAGAAACTTTTTAAAATTTCTATATTGACCCACAATTGACCAAGTTACTCTAGATTTATCGAAGAGCAATGATTCTGTATATTGACCCAAAATTGTCAAAGTTACTCTAGATTTATTGATTAACAATGATTCAGAGGCTTACCAACGTTATACAATTAATGCTGTGACTAAACACAAGCATAAAGGGTATCAAGTTTGAATTCATGAAGACAAAGCAATTTCTACCAACATATAGTAAAACTCAAGGAGCAAAACATTCCCCTGAGTTATAATTTCTGCCCTGACTTTCGCACTCAGAATACTGCACCCCGCTGAACACCGTCATATTGATATAAACTCTCTTCACAAACAAAAACGTCTAGTAGAAAATAACAGTACCCAAGTTTCAGAGCGATCAGTTGGTCGCCTGTGGGGGCTTGACGATGACCTCAATGATGACTCCAGATTGGTCCCAGAATAAAAATAAGCGGGCCGGTCTTATGCTGCTCGGTAGATGTTGCTTTTTAAAGCTTCTACCTTAGTACAAGTACATTGCGATACCTGAAGGCGTTACACTCCATTATGTTCGACCTCAGCATCATGACAAATTATGCATTTATGCGACATTTTTTAAAACCAACTATATCCCAGTTTTGTCTAAGACTAGAAAACTTATAATTTGAGTGAAATAAACGCCCACCATCGGCCACTGCCACAATTTTAGCTGATTTAATGCTCTTGTCTGATGCAATGATGAGTACTTATCGAGTGTACCCAATGACGATATTTATTATTAGATCACCATCGTTATCTAAAATAATCTTATCAATGTATGAGTAACCTTAATGGAAATTCAAGCATATTCAATTACTATAATGTGGTCACTCAATACCTATTCGCATTAAAGTCTTCTTAGCAGAGCCATCAAACTTGTTTAGGAAAACTTGCATGTCAGTTGAATTCATTTTGAATTAAAAATTATCGTTCGTTATCATTGGCCAGTATTTTTTTTTTATCTTGACATTAACATCAATTTTTGCTTAGGTTTAAAAAAAACGAAGCGGGCAATTCTTCACGACCAATCAGGTTTCTTTGGAAAGGCTGTGGTTTGCGGGATAATCTGAGTGGATGGAATATGAGATATGCATGCACGATTGGTCAAGTTACAGATAAATTTCTTAAAATTCATTAACCACAAAAACGGCGCCAAGATTCACATTTCGTATTAATGAATATAAGGAAAGCAGGCACCAAGCCTAAAAGTCTATGAATCCACTTCATGATAACATGGCTGATATTGAAAGTTCCCCCGAAGCACACCTACGACTAGATTTATGTGTCAAAGACGCAGACAGTTCTAGACGCGCAGAGACCCCGGGGGGAGGGGTGGGGGGGGGGGCACTTCAGTGTATAGAGGTAGTATACATGTGCCGCGCGACGGGGTATGTTTTTTCGGCCTCTCGACGGATTTTATTGGGCTTCGTTTTGTACAACGGGGTATGTTTTCTCTTCCCATGCTGTATATCGAGCTTTTCTCCCGGGATTTCCCACTGATCGTTGACAATGCATACCCTGTGTGATGGCCCGAAAATCAGACGCTCAGCCCACAGGGATTTATACTGGCCGGCTAACCGATATCTTCTATGTATACAAACCCTTTAGTGTTTATGTATACGTAGAAGATAGCGACAAACAGCGTCAACAATTTCTTCATATCTACTACCAATCTACACAAGTTTCGCTAATTACTCTGTAAATGCTATCACTCCACATCAACTTCAAGCCCTACCTCACTAATTTCGCAATATATACTACCACCCCACAACAAACAACAGCCACAATAATTACTCAACGTCAATAACCAACCTCATCGGTCACTTCATACCTACTACCATCCCACATCAACAACCTATATCCTATATCACCCCACATCCCCTACCAGCCAAACTAATGACTAAAACCACCCGAAATAAACTACTAGCCTAACTAATGACTTTCAAATCTACTATCATCCCTCATCACCTAACAACCTAAACAATCACTTAATATCTAATACCATCCCTCATCAACCACCAACCTCACCAATCACTTCATATCACTTACGACCCCCGATCCACTACATGCCTCACCATTCACTTCATAATTACTACCTCCTAACGCCACCCCACACCACAGATCATAGCACACCCGCCACTGCTCTACACATGCAATTATCCCACATTTGCCTGAATCCATCATTTACGTAACTGCTACCCACACTTCAACTAAGCCAAAATCGATCACCATCCTACAAAGAGCAGTATGTACACCACTATCACAGCTACCATCGTCCCACATCTCCCACTGTACTACAGCTGACACTGTCCGACATCTCCCGCCGTACCACATCTAGTACCGTCCCACATCTACCATCGCACCACAGGTTTCCCTCCCAGTTTTTGTGTTACAGCGGGTTCAAAGTGAGATTTGTGGCTTTGCGGGACCTCAATACACATTACTTCCACTAAATGGTTCTAGATAGTTATAACGCCGATGGGGGTATACTGCATACAGTTTTGGGTAGCCTAGTAGGTGTATAGTAGCAGACTATAGTTACTTTGGGGGTTTCCCTCACAGTTTTTGTGTTACAGGGGGTTGAAAGTGAGATTTGGGACCCTATGTTAACTCAATAAACATTACTTCCACTAAATGGTTCTAGATAGTTATAACGCCGATGGAGGTATACTGGATACAGTTTTGGGTAGCCTAGTAGGGGTATAGTAGCAGACTATAGTTACTTTGGGGGTTTCCCTCCCAGTTTTTGTGTTACAGCGGGTTCAAAGTGAGATTTGGGACCCTATGTTAACTCAATAAACATTACTTCCACTAAATGGTTCTAGATAGTTATAACGCCGATGGGGGTATACTGGATACAGTTTTGGGTAGCCTAGTAGGTGTATAGTTGCAGACTATAGTTTCTTTGGGGGTTTCCCTCCCAGTTTTTGTGTTACAGCGGGTTCAAAGTGAGATTTTTGGCTTTGCGGGACCTCAATACACATTACTTCCACTAAATGGTTCTAGATAGTTATAACGCCGATGGGGGTTTACTGCATACAGTTTTGGGTAGCCTAGTAGGTGTATAGTAGCAGACTATAGTTACTTTGGGGGTTTCCCTCCAGTTTTTTGTGTTTACAGGGGGTTGAAAGTGAGATTTTGGACCCTATGTTAACTCAATAAACATTACTTCCACTAAATGGTTCTAGATAGTTATAACGACGATGGGGGTATACTGGAAACAGTTTTGGGTAGCCTAGTAGGTGTATAAAAGCAGACTATAGTTACTTTGGGGGTTTCCCTCCCAGATTTTGCGTTACAGCAGGTTCAAAGTGAGATTTTTGGCTTTGCGGGACCTCAATACACATTACTTCCACTAAATGGTTCTAGATAGTTATAACGCCGATGGGGGTATACTGCATACAGTTTTGGGTAGCCTAGTAGGGGTATAGTAGCAGACTATAGTTACTTTGGGGGTTTCCCTCCCAGTTTTTGTGTTACAGGGGGTTGAAAGTGATATTTGGGACCCTATGTTAACTCAATAAACATTACTTCCACTAAATGGTTCTAGATAGTTATAACGCCGATGGGGGTATACTGGATACAGTTTTGGGTAGCCTAGTAGGTGTATAGCAGCAGACTATAGTTACTTTGGGGGTTTCCCTCCCAGTTTTTGTGTTACAGTGGGTTCAAAGTGAAATTTTTGGCTTTGCGGGACCTCAATACACCTTACTTCCACTAAATGGTTCTAGATAGTTATAACGCCGATGGGGGTATACTGCATACAGTTTTGGGTAGCCTAGTGGGTGTATAGTTGCAAACTATAGTTACTTTGGGGGTTTCCCTCCCAGTTTTTGTGTTACAGGGGGTTGAAAGTGAGAATTGGGACCCTATGTTAACTCAATAAACATTATTTCCACTAAATGGTTCTAGATAGTTATAACGCCGATGGGGGTATACTGCATATAGTTTTGGGTATCCTAGTAGGTGTATAGTTGCAGACTATAGTTACTTTGGGGGTTTCCCTCCCAGTTTTTGTGTTACAGGGGGTTGAAAGTGAGATTTTGGACCCAATGTTAACTCAATAAAAATTACTTCCACTAAATGGTTCTAGATAGTTATAACGCCGATGGGAGTATACTGCATACAGGTTTGGGCAGCCTAGTAGGTGTATAGTAGCAGACTATAGTTACTTTGGTGGTTTCCGTCCCAGTTTTTGTGTTACAGGGGGTTCAAAGTGAGATTTTTGGCTTTGCGGGACTTCAATACACATTACTTCCACTAAATGGTTCTAGATAGTTATAACGCCGATGGGGGTATACTGCATACAGTTTTGAATAGCCTAGTAGGTGCATAGTAGCAGACTAGTTACTTTGGGGGTTTCCATCCCAGTTTTTGTGTTACAGAGGGTTGAAAGTGAGAATTGGGACCCTATGTTAACTCAATAAACATTACTTCCACTAAATGGTTCTAGATAGTTATAACGCCGATGGGGGTATACTGGATACAGTTTTGGGTAGCCTAGTAGGTGTAAAGAAGCAGACTATAGTTACTTTGGGGGATTCCCTCCCAGTTTTTTTGTTACAGGTGGTTTAAGTGAGATTTTGGACCCTATGTTAACTCAATACACATTACTTCCACTAAATGGTTCTGGATAGTTATAACGCCGATGGGGGTATACTGGATACAGTTTTGGGTAGCCTAGTGGGTGTATAGTAGCAGACTATAGTTACTTTGGGGGTTTCCCTCCCAGTTTTTGCGTTACAGCGGGTTTAAAGTGAGATTTTTGGCTTTGCGGGACCTCAATATACATTACTTCCACTAAATGGTTCTAGATAGTTATAACGCCGATGGGGGTATACTGCATACAGTTTTGGTTAGCCTAGTAGGTGTATAGTAGCAGACTATAGTTACTTTGGGGGTTTTCCTCCCACTTTTTGTGTTACAGCGGGTTCAAAGTGAAATTTGGGACCCTATGTTAACTTAATCAACATTACTTTCACTAAACGGTTCTAGATAGTTATAACGTCGATGGGGATATACTGGATTCAGTTTTGGGTAGCCTAGTAGGTGAAAAGAAGCAGACTATAGTTACTTTGGGGGATTCCCTCTCAGTTGTTGTGTTACAGGTGGTTGAAAGTGAGATTTTGGACCCTATGTTAACTCAATACACATTACTTCCACTAAATGGTTCTAGATAGTTATAACGCCGATGGGGGTATACTGGATACAGTTTTGGGTAGCCTAGTGGGTGTATAGTAGCAGACTATAGTTACTTTGGTGGTTTCCGTCCCAGTTTTTGTGTTACAGGGGGTTGAAAGTGAGATTTTGGACCCTATGTTAACTCAATAAACATTACTTCCACTAAATGGTTCTAGATAGTTATAACGCCGATGGAGGTATACTGGATACAGTTTTGGGTAGCCTAGTAGGGGTATAGTAGCAGACTATAGTTACTTTGGGGGTTTCCCTCCCAGTTTTTGTGTTACAGCGGGTTCAAAGTGATATTTGGGACCCTATGTTAACTCAATAAACATTACTTCCACTAAATGGTTCTAGATAGTTATAACGCCGATGGGGGTATACTGGATACAGTTTTGGGTAGCCTAGTAGGTGTATAGTTGCAGACTATAGTTTCTTTGGGGGTTTCCCTCCCAGTTTTTGTGTTACAGCGGGTTCAAAGTGAGATTTTTGGCTTTGCGGGACCTCAATACACATTACTTCCACTAAATGGTTCTAGATAGTTATAACGCCGATGGGGGTATACTGCATACAGTTTTGGGGTAGCCTAGTAGGTGTATAGTAGCAGACTATAGTTACTTTGGGGTTTCCCTCCCAGTTTTTGTGTTACAGGGGGTTGAAAGTGAGATTTTGGACCCTATGTTAACTCAATAAACATTACTTCCACTAAATGGTTCTAGATAGTTATAACGACGATGGGGGTATACTGGAAACAGTTTTGGGTAGCCTAGTAGGTGTATAAAAGCAGACTATAGTTACTTTGGGGGTTTCCCTCCCAGATTTTGCGTTACAGCAGGTTCAAAAGTGAGATTTTTGGCTTTGCGGGACCTCAATACACATTACTTCCACTAAATGGTTCTAGATAGTTATAACGCCGATGGGGGTATACTGCATACAGTTTTGGGTAGCCTAGTAGGGGTATAGTAGCAGACTATAGTTACTTTGGGGGTTTCCCTCCCAGTTTTTGTGTTACAGGGGGTTGAAAGTGATATTTGGGACCCTATGTTAACTCAATAAACATTACTTCCACTAAATGGTTCTAGATAGTTATAACGCCGATGGGGGTATACTGGATACAGTTTTGGGTAGCCTAGTAGGTGTATAGCAGCAGACTATAGTTACTTTGGGGGTTTCCCTCCAAGTTTTTGTGTTACAGTGGGTTTAAAGTGAAATTTTTGGCTTTGCGGGACCTCAATACACATTACTTCCACTAAATGGTTCTAGATAGTTATAACGCCGATGGGGGTATACTGCATACAGTTTTGGGTAGCCTAGTGGGTGTATAGTTGCAAACTATAGTTACTTTGGGGGTTTCCCTCCCAGTTTTTGTGTTACAGGGGGTTGAAAGTGAGAATTGGGACCCTATGTTAACTCAATAAACATTATTTCCACTAAATGGTTCTAGATAGTTATAACGCCGATGGGGGTATACTGCATATAGTTTTGGGTATCCTAGTAGGTGTATAGTTGCAGACTATAGTTACTTTGGGGGTTTCCCTCCCAGTTTTTGTGTTACAGGGGGTTGAAAGTGAGATTTTGGACCCAATGTTAACTCAATAAAAATTACTTCCACTAAATGGTTCTAGATAGTTATAACGCCGATGGGGGTATACTGCATACAGTTTTGGGTAGCCTAGTAGGTGTATAGTAGCAGACTATAGTTACTTTGGGGGTTTTCCTCCCACTTTTTGTGTTACAGCGGGTTCAAAGTGAAATTTGGGACCCTATGTTAACTTAATCAACATTACTTTCACTAAATGGTTCTAGATAGTTATAACGCCGATGGGGATATACTGGATTCAGTTTTGGGTAGCCTAGTAGGTGTAAAGAAGCAGACTATAGTTACTTTGGGGGATTCCCTCTCAGTTGTTGTGTTACAGGTGGTTGAAAGTGAGATTTTGGACCCTATGTTAACTCAATACACATTACTTCCACTAAATGGTTCTAGATAGTTATAACGCCGATGGGGGTATACTGGATACAGTTTTGGGTAGCCTAGTGGGTGTATAGTAGCAGACTATAGTTACTTTGGTGGTTTCCGTCCCAGTTTTTGTGTTACAGGGGGTTCAAAGTGAGATTTTTGGCTTTGCGGGACTTCAATACACATTACTTCCACTAAATGGTTCTAGATAGTTATAACGCCGATGGGGGTATACTGCATACAGTTTTGAATAGCCTAGTAGGTGCATAGTAGCAGACTAGTTACTTTGGGGGTTTCCATCCCAGTTTTTGTGTTACAGAGGGTTGAAAGTGAGAATTGGGACCCTATGTTAACTCAATAAACATTACTTCCACTAAATGGTTCTAGATAGTTATAACGCCGATGGGGGTATACTGGATACAGTTTTGGGTAGCCTAGTAGGTGTAAAGAAGCAGACTATAGTTACTTTGGGGGATTCCCTCCCAGTTTTTTTTGTTACAGGTGGTTTAAGTGAGATTTTGGACCCTATGTTAACTCAATACACATTACTTCCACTAAATGGTTCTGGATAGTTATAACGCCGATGGGGGTATACTGGATACAGTTTTGGGTAGCCTAGTGGGTGTATAGTAGCAGACTATAGTTACTTTGGGGGTTTCCCTCCCAGTTTTTGCGTTACAGCGGGTTTAAAGTGAGATTTTTGGCTTTGCGGGACCTCAATATACATTACTTCCACTAAATGGTTCTAGATAGTTATAACGCCGATGGGGGTATACTGCATACAGTTTTGGTTAGCCTAGTAGGTGTATAGTAGCAGACTATAGTTACTTTGGGGGTTTTCCTCCCACTTTTTGTGTTTACAGCGGGTTCAAAGTGAAATTTGGGACCCTATGTTAACTTAATCAACATTACTTTCACTAAATGGTTCTAGATAGTTATAACGTCGATGGGGATATACTGGATTCAGTTTTGGGTAGCCTAGTAGGTGAAAAGAAGCAGACTATAGTTACTTTGGGGGATTCCCTCTCAGTTGTTGTGTTACAGGTGGTTGAAAGTGAGATTTTGGACCCTATGTTAACTCAATAAACATTACTTCCACTAAATGGTTCTAGATAGTTATAACGCCGATGGGGGTATACTGGATACAGTTTTGGGTAGCCTAGTAGGTGTAAAGAAGCAGACTATAGTTACTTTGGGGGATTCCCTCCCAGTTTTTTTGTTACAGGTGGTTTAAGTGAGATTTTGGACCCTATGTTAACTCAATACACATTACTTCCACTAAATGGTTCTGGATAGTTATAACGCCGATGGGGGTATACTGGATACAGTTTTGGGTAGCCTAGTGGGTGTATAGTAGCAGACTATAGTTACTTTGGGGGTTTCCCTCCCAGTTTTTGCGTTACAGCGGGTTTAAAGTGAGATTTTTGGCTTTGCGGGACCTCAATATACATTACTTCCACTAAATGGTTCTAGATAGTTATAACGCCGATGGGGGTATACTGCATACAGTTTTGGTTAGCCTAGTAGGTGTATAGTAGCAGACTATAGTTACTTTGGGGGTTTTCCTCCCACTTTTGGTGTTACAGCGGGTTCAAAGTGAAATTTGGGACCCTATGTTAACTTAATCAACATTACTTTCACTAAATGGTTCTAGATAGTTATAACGTCGATGGGGATATACTGGATTCAGTTTTGGATAGCCTAGTAGGTGAAAAGAAGCAGACTATAGTTACTTTGGGGGATTCCCTCTCAGTTGTTGTGTTACAGGTGGTTGAAAGTGAGATTTTGGACCCTATGTTAACTCAATACACATTACTTCCACTAAATGGTTCTAGATAGTTATAACGCCGATGGGGGTATACTGGATACAGTTTTGGGTAGCCTAGTGGGTGTATAGTAGCAGACTATAGTTACTTTGGTGGTTTCCGTCCCAGTTTTTGTGTTACAGGGGGTTGAAAGTGAGATTTTGGACCCTATGTTAACTCAATAAACATTACTTCCACTAAATGGTTCTAGATAGTTATAACGACGATGGGGGTATACTGGAAACAGTTTTGGGTAGCCTAGTAGGTGTATAAAAGCAGACTATAGTTACTTTGGGGGTTTCCCTCCCAGATTTTGTGTTACAGCAGGTTCAAAGTGAGATTTTTGGCTTTGCGGGACCTCAATACACATTACTTCCACTAAATGGTTCTAGATAGTTATAACGCCGATGGGGGTATACTGCATACAGTTTTGGGTAGCCTAGTAGGGGTATAGTAGCAGACTATAGTTACTTTGGTGGTTTCCCTCCCAGTTTTTGTGTTACAGGGGGTTGAAATTGAGAATTGGGACCCTATGTTAACTCAATAAACATTACTTCCACTAAATGGTTCTAGATAGTTATAACGCCGATTGAGGTATACTGGATACAGTTTTGGGTAGCCTAGTAGGTGTATAGTAGCAGACGATAGTTTCTTTTGGGGTTTCCCTCCCAGTTTTTGTGTTACAGCGGGTTCAAAGTGAGATTTTTGGCTTTGCAGGACCTCAATACACCTTACTTCCACTAAATGGTTCTAGATAGTTATAACGCCGATGGGGGTATACTGCATACAGTTTTGGGTAGCCTAGTGGGTGTATAGTTGCAAACTATAGTTACTTTGGGGGTTTCCCTCCCAGTTTTTGTGTTACAGGGGGTTGAAAGTGAGAATTGGGACCCTATGTTAACTCAATAAACATTACTTCCACTAAATGGTTCTAGATAGTTATAACGCCGATGGGGGTATACTGCATATAGTTTTGGGTATCCTAGTAGGTGTATAGTTGCAGACTATAGTTACTTTGGGGGTTTCCCTCCCAGTTTTTGTGTTACAGGGGGTTGAAAGTGAGATTTTGGACCCAATGTTAACTCAATAAAAATTACTTCCACTAAATGGTTCTAGATAGTTATAACGCCGATGGGGGTATACTGGATACAGTTTTGGGTAGCCTAGTAGATGTATAGTAGCAGACTATAGTTACTTTGGGGGTTTCCCTCCCAGTTTTTGTGTTACAGCGGGTTCAAAGTGAAATTTTTGGCTTTGCGGGACCTCAATAGACATTACTTCCACTAAATGGTTCTAGATAGTTATAACGCCGATGGGGGTATACTGCATACAGTTTTGGATAGCCTAGTAGGTGTATAGTAGCAGACTATAGTTACTTTGGGGTTTTCCTCCCACTTTTTGTGTTACAGCGGGTTCAAAGTGAAATTTGGGACCCTATGTTAACTTAATCAACATTACTTTCACTAAATGGTTCTAGATAGTTATAACGCCGATGGGGATATACTGGATTCAGTTTTGGGTAGCCTAGTAGGTGTAAAGAAGCAGACTATAGTTACTTTGGGGGATTCCCTCTCAGTTGTTGTGTTACAGGTGGTTGAAAGTGAGATTTTGGACCCTATGTTAACTCAATACACATTACTTCCACTAAATGGTTCTAGATAGTTATAACGCCGATGGGGGTATACTGGATACAGGTTTGGGTAGACTAGTGGGTGTATAGTAGCAGACTATAGTTACTTTGGTGGTTTCCGTCCCAGTTTTTGTGTTACAGGGGGTTCAAAGTGAGATTTTTGGCTTTGCGGGACTTCAATACATATTACTTCCACTAAATGGTTCTAGATAGTTATAACGCCGATGGGGGTATACTGCATACAGTTTTGGGTAGCCTAGTAGGGATATAGTAGCAGACTATAGTTACTTTGGTGGTTTCCCTCCCAGTTTTTGTGTTACAGGGAGTTGAAATTGAGAATTGGGACCCTATGTTAACTCAATAAACATTACTTCCACTAAATGGTTCTAGATAGTTATAACGCCGATGGGGGTATACTGGATACAGTTTTGGGTAGCCTAGTAGGTGTATAGTAGCAGACTATAGTTACTTTGGGGGTTTCCCTCTCAGTTGTTGTGTTACAGGTGGTTGAAAGTGAGATTTTGGACCCTATGTTAACTCAATAAACATTACTTCCACTAAATGGTTCTAGATAGTTATAACGCCGATGGGGGTATACTGGATACAGTTTTGGGTAGCCTAGTAGGTGTAAGAAGCAGACTATAGTTACTTTGGGGGATTCCCTCCCAGTTTTTTGTGTTACAGGTGGGTTTAAGTGAGATTTTGGACCCTATGTTAACTCAATACACATTACTTCCACTAAATGGTTCTGGATAGTTATAACGCCGATGGGGGTATACTGGATACAGTTTTGGGTAGCCTAGTGGGTGTATAGTAGCAGACTATAGTTACTTTGGGGTTTCCCTCCCAGTGTTTTGCGTTTACAGCGGGTTTAAAGTGAGATTTTTGGCTTTGCGGGACCTCAATAGACATTACTTCCACTAAATGGTTCTAGATAGTTATAACGCCGATGGGGGTATACTGCATACAGTTTTGGTTAGCCTAGTAGGTGTATAGTAGCAGACTATAGTTACTTTGGGGGTTTTCCTCCCACTTTTTGTGTTACAGCGGGTTCAAAGTGAAATTTGGGACCCTATGTTAACTTAATCAACATTACTTTCACTAAATGGTTCTAGATAGTTATAACGTCGATGGGGATATACTGGATTCAGTTTTGGGTAGCCTAGTAGGTGAAAAGAAGCAGACTATAGTTACTTGGGGGATTCCCTCTCAGTTGTTGTGTTACAGGTGGTTGAAAGTGAGATTTTGGACCCTATGTTAACTCAATACACATTACTTCCACTAAATGGTTCTAGATAGTTATAACGCCGATGGGGGTATACTGGATACAGTTTTGGGTAGCCTAGTGGGGTGTATAGTAGCAGACTATAGTTACTTTGGTGGTTTCCGTCCCAGTTTTTGTGTTACAGGGGGTTGAAAGTGAGATTTTGGACCCTATGTTAACTCAATAAACATTACTTCCACTAAATGGTTCTAGATAGTTATAACGACGATGGGGGTATACTGGAAACAGTTTTTGGGTAGCCTAGTAGGTGTATAAAAGCAGACTATAGTTACTTTGGGGGTTTCCCTCCCAGATTTTTTGTGTTACAGCGGGTTCAAAGTGAGATTTTTGGCTTTGCGGGACCTCAATACACATTACTTCCACTAAATGGTTCTAGATAGTTATAACGCCGATGGGGGTATACTGCATACAGTTTTGGGTAGCCTAGTAGGGGTATAGTAGCAGACTATAGTTACTTTGGTGGTTTCCCTCCCAGTTTTTTGTGTTACAGGGGGTTGAAAGTGAGATTTGGGACCCTATGTTAACTCAATAAACATTACTTCCACTAAATGGTTCTAGATAGTTATAACGCCGATGGGAGGTATACTGGATACAGTTTTGGGTAGCCTAGTAGGTGTATAGTAGCAGACTATAGTTACTTTGGGGTTTCCCTCCCAGTTTTTTTGTGTTACAGCGGGTTCAAAGTGAGATTTTTGGCTTTGCAGGACCTCAATACACTTACTTCCACTAAATGGTTCTAGATAGTTATAACGCCGATGGGGGTATACTGCATACAGTTTTGGGTAGCCTAGTGGGTGTATAGTTGCAGACTATAGTTACTTTGGGGGTTTCCCTCCCAGTTTTTGTGTTACAGGGGGTTTGAAAGTGAGAATTGGGACCCTATGTTAACTCAATAAACATTACTTCCACTAAATGGTTCTAGATAGTTATAACGCCGATGGGGGTATACTGCATACAGTTTTTGGGTAGCCTAGTAGGTGTATAGTTGCAGACTATAGTTACTTTGGGGGTTTCCCTCCCAGTTTTTTTGTGTTACAGGGGGTTGAAAGTGTGAGATTTGGACCCAATGTTTAACTCAATAAAAATTACTTCCACTAAATGGTTCTAGATAGTTATAACGCCGATGGGGGTATACTGGATACAGTTTTTGGGGTAGCCTAGTAGATGTATAGTAGCAGACTATAGTTACTTTGGGGGTTTCCCTCCCAGTTTTTTGTGTTACAGGGGTTCAACTTCCACTAAATGGTTTTTTGGCTTTGCGGACCTCAATACACATTACTTCCACTAAATGGTTCTAGATAGTTATAACGCCGATGGGGGTATACTGCATACAGTTTACAGGGTTCAAAGGTAGCCTAGTAGGTGTATATAGTAGCAGACTATAGTTACTTTGGGGTTTTTCCCTCCCAGACTTTTTTGTGTTACAGGGGTTCAAAGTGAGATTTGGGACTTTATGGGACTTCAATACACATTACTTCCACTAAATGGTTCTAGATAGTTATAAACGCCGATGGGGGTATACTGGATACAGTTTTGGGTAGCCTAGTAGGTGTATAGTAGCAGACCACAGTTACTCTGGGGGTTTCCCTCCCAGTTTTTGTGTTACAGGGGGTTGAAAGTGAGATTTTGGACCCTATGTTAACTCAATACACATTACTTCCACTAAATGGTTCTAGATAGTTATAACGCCGATGGGGGTATACTGGATACAGTTTTGGGTAGCCTAGTGGGTGTATAGTAGCAGACTATAGTTACTTTGGGGGTTTCCCTCCCAGTTTTTGTGTTACAGCGGGTTCAAAGTGAGATTTTTGGCTTTGCAGGACCTCAATACACATTACTTCCACTAAATGGTTCTAGATAGTTATAACGCCGATGGGGGTATACTGCATACAGATTTGGGTAGCCTAGTAGGTGTATAGTAGCAGACTATAGTTACTTTGGGGTTTCCCTCCAGTTTTTGTGTTACAGGGGGTTGAAAGTGATATTTGGGACCCTATGTTAACTCAATAAACATTACTTCCACTAAATGGTTCTAGATAGTTATAACGCCGATGGGGGTATACTGGATACAGTTTTGGGTAGCCTAGTGGGTGTATAGCAGCAGACTATAGTTACTTTGGGGGTTTCCCTCCCAGTTTTTTGTGTTACAGTGGGTTCAAAGTGAAATTTTTGGCTTTGCGGGACCTCAATACACATTACTTCCACTAAATTGTTCTAGATAGTTATAACGCCGATGGGGGTATACTGCATACAGTTTTGGGTAGCCTAGTGGGTGTATAGTAGCAAACTATAGTTACTTTGGGGGTTTCCCTCCCAGTTTTTTGTGTTACAGGGGGTTGAAAGTGAGATTTGGGACCCTATGTTAACTCAATAAACATTACTTCCACTAAATGGTTCTAGATAGTTATAACGCCGATGGGGGTATACTGGATACAGTTTTGGGTAGCCTAGTAGGTGTATAGTTAGCAGACTATAGTTACTTTGGGGGTTTCCCTCCCAGTTTTTGTGTTACAGCGGGTTCAAAGTGAGATTTTTGGCTTTGCGGGACCTCAATACACATTACTTCCACTAAATGGTTCTAGATAGTTATAACGCCGATGGGGGTATACTGCATACAGTTTTTGGGTAGCCTAGTGGGTGTATAGTAGCAGACTATAGTTACTTTGGGGGGTTTCCCTCCCAGTTTTTGTGTTACAGCGGGTTCAAAGTGAGATTTTGGACCCTATGTTAACTCAATACACATTACTTCCACTAAATGGTTCTAGATAGTTATAACGCCGATGGGGGTATACTGGATACAGTTTTGGGTAGCCTAGTAGGTGTATAGTAGCAGACTATAGTTACTTTGGGGGTTTCCCTCCCAGTTTTTGTGTTACAGGGGGTTGAAAGTGAGATTTTGGACCCTATGTTAACTCAATACACATTACTTCCACTAAATGGTTCTAGATAGTTATAACGCCGATGGGGGTATACTGGATACAGTTTTGGGTAGCCTAGTGGGGTATATAGTAGCAGACTATAGTTTACTTTGGTGGTTTCCCTCCCAGTTTTTTTGTGTTACAGGGGGTTCAAAGTGAGATTTTTGGCTTTGCGGGACCTCAATAGACATTACTTCCACTAAATGGTTCTAGATAGTTTATAACGCCGATGGGGGTATACTGCATACAGTTTTGGGTAGCCTAGTAGGTGTATAGTAGCAGACTATAGTTACTTTGGGGGTTTCCCTCCCAGTTTTTGTGTTACAGGGGTTCAAAGTGAGATTTTTGGACCCTATGTTAACTCAATCACACATTACTTCCACTAAATGGTTCTAGATAGTTATAACGCCGATGGGGGTATACTGGATACAGTTTTGGGTAGCCTAGTAGGTGTATAGTAGCAGACTATAGTTACTTTGGGGGTTTCCCTCCCAGTTTTTGTGTTACAGGGGGTTGAAAGTGAGATTTTGGACCCTATGTTAACTCAATGCACATTACTTCCACTAAATGGTTCTAGATAGTTATAACACCGATGGGGGTATACTGGATACAGTTTGGGATAGCCTAGTGGATGTATAGTCGCAGACTATAGTTACTTTGGGGGTTTCCCTCCCAGTTTTTGTGTTACAGGGGGTTCAAAGTGAGATTTTTGGCTTTGCGGGACCTCAATACACATTACTTCCACTAAATGGTTCTAGATAGTTATAACGCCGATGGGGGTATACTGCATACAGTTTTGGGTAGCCTAGTGGGGGTGTATAGTAGCAGACTATAGTTACTTTGGGGGTTTCCCTCCCAGTTTTTGTGTTACAGGGGGTTGAAAGTGAGAATTGGGACCCTATGTTAACTCAATAACACATTACTTCCACTAAATGGTTCTAGATAGTTATAACGCCGATGGGGGTATACTGGATACAGTTTTGGGTAGCCTAGTGGGTGTATAGTAGCAGACTATAGTTACTTTGGGGGTTTCCCTCCCAGTTTTTGTGTTACAGCGGGTTCAAAGTGAGATTTTTGGCTTTGCGGGACCTCAATAGACATTACTTCCACTAAATGGTTCTAGATAGTTATAACGCCGATGGGGGTATACTGGATACAGTTTTTGGTAGCCTAGTAGGTGTATAGTAGCAGACTATAGTTACTTTGGGGGTTTCCCTCCCAGTTTTTTTGTGTTACAGGGGGTTCAAAGTGAAATTTGGGACCCTATGTTAACTTAATCAACATTACTTTCACTAAATGGTTCTAGATAGTTATAACGCCGATGGGGGTATACTGGATACAGTTTTGGGTAGCCTAGTAGGTGTAAAGTAGCAGACTATAGTTACTTTGGGGGTTTCCCTCTCAGTTTTTGTGTTACAGGGGGTTGAAAGTGAGATTTTGGACCCTATGTTAACTCAATACACATTACTTCCACTAAATGGTTCTAGATAGTTATAACGCCGATGGGGGTATACTGGATACAGTTTTGGGTAGCCTAGTGGGTGTATAGTAGCAGACTATAGTTACTTTGGGGTTTCCCTCCCAGTTTTTGTGTTACAGGGGGTTCAAAGTGAGATTTTTTTGGCTTTGCGGGAACTCAATACACATTACTTCCACTAAATGGTTCTAGATAGTTATAACGCCGATGGGGGTATACTGCATACAGTTTTGGGTAGCCTAGTAGGTGTATAGTAGCAGACTATAGTTACTTTGGGGGTTTCCATCCCAGTTTTTTTTTGTGTTACAGAGGGTTGAAAGTGAGATTTTTGACCCTATGTTAACTCAATAAACATTACTTCCACTAAATGGTTCTAGATAGTTATAACGCCGATGGGGGTATACTGGATACAGTTTTGGTAGCCTAGTAGGTGTAAAGAAGCAGACTATAGTTACTTTGGGGGATTCCCTCCCAGTTTTTTGTGTTTACAGGTGGTTCAAAGTGAGATTTTGGACCCTATGTTAACTCAATACACATTACTTCCACTAAATGGTTCTAGATAGTTATAACGCCGATGGGGGTATACTGGATACAGTTTTGGGTAGCCTAGTGGGTGTATAGTAGCAGACTATAGTTACTTTGGGGGTTTCCCTCCCAGTTTTGTGTTACAGCGGGTTCAAAGTGAGATTTTTGGCTTTGCGGGACCTCAATACACATTACTTCCACTAAATGGTTCTAGATAGTTATAACGCCGATGGGGGTATACTGCATACAGTTTTGGGTAGCCTAGTAGGTGTATAGTAGCAGACTATAGTTACTTTGGGGGTTTCCCTCCCAGTTTTGTGTGTTACAGCGGGTTCAAAGTGAGAATTTGGGACCCTATGTTAACTTAATCAACATTACTTCCACTAAATGGTTCTAGATAGTTATAACGCCGATGGGGATATACTGGATACAGTTTTGGGTAGCCTAGTAGGTGTATAGTAGCAGACTATAGTTACTTGGGGGTTTCCCTCCCAGTTTTTGTGTTACAGGTGGTTGAAAGTGAGATTTTGGACCCTATGTTAACTCAATACACATTACTTCCACTAAATGGTTCTAGATAGTTATAACGCCGATGGGGGTATACTGGATACAGTTTTGGGTAGCCTAGTGGGTGTATAGTAGCAGACTATAGTTACTTTGGGGGTTTTCCCTCCCAGTAACGCCGATGGGGTATACTGCATACAGTTTTTGTGTTACAGGGGGTTCAAAGTGAGGCTTTGCGGGACCCTATGTTAACTCAATACACATTACTTCCACTAAATGGTTCTAGATAGTTATAACGCCGATGGGGGTATACTGGATACAGTTTTTGGGTAGCCTAGTAGGTGTATAGTAGCAGACTATAGTTACTTTGGGGGTTTCCCTCCCAGTTTTTGTGTTACAGGTGGTTGAAAGTGAGATTTTGGACCCTATGTTAACTCAATACACATTAGCTTCCACTAAATGGTTCTAGATAGTTATAACGCCGATGGGGGTATACTGGATACAGTTTTGGGTAGCCTAGTGGGTGTATATAGTAGCAGACTATAGTTACTTTGGGGGTTTCCCTCCCAGTTTTTTTGTGTTACAGGGGTTCAAAGTGAGATTTTTGGCTTTGCGGGACCTCAATATACATTACTTCCACTAAATGGTTCTAGATAGTTATAACGCCGATGGGGGTATACTGCATACAGTTTTTGGGTAGCCTAGTGGGTGTATAGTAGCAGACTATAGTTACTTTGGGGGTTTCCCTCCCAGTTTTTGTGTTACAGGGGTTCAAAGTGAGATTTTGGGACCCTATGTTAACTCAATACACATTACTTCCACTAAATGGTTCTAGATAGTTATAACGCCGATGGGGGTATACTGGATACAGTTTTGGGTAGCCTAGTGGGTGTAAAGAAGCAGACTATAGTTACTTTGGGGGATTCCCTCCCAGTTTTTGTGTTACAGGTGGTTGAAAAGTGAGATTTTGGACCCTATGTTAACTCAATACACATTACTTCCACTAAATGGTTCTAGATAGTTATAACGCCGATGGGGGTATACTGGATACAGTTTTGGGTAGCCTAGTGGGTGTATAGTAGCAGACTATAGTTACTTTGGGGGTTTCCCTCCCAGTTTTTGTGTTACAGGGGGTTCAAAGTGAGATTTTTGGCTTTGCGGGACCTCAATACACATTACTTCCACTAAATGGTTCTAGATAGTTATAACGCCGATGGGGGTATACTGCATACAGTTTTGGGTAGCCTAGTGGGTGTATAGTAGCAGACTATAGTTACTTTGGGGGTTTTCCATAGTTTTTTTGTTTACAG
This sequence comes from Urechis unicinctus, assembly GCA_034190875.2. Taxonomy (NCBI): domain Eukaryota; kingdom Metazoa; phylum Annelida; class Polychaeta; order Xenopneusta; family Urechidae; genus Urechis; species Urechis unicinctus. The sequence continues at coordinate 29,967 of JAXDRA010001067.1, forward strand.
CGGGGTGAGATTTTGGGACCCTGCCCTCAATCAACATTTTTCCACTAAATGGTTCTAGATAGTTATAACGCCGATGGGGGTATACTGGATTCAGTTTTGGGTAGCCTAGTAGGTGTAAAGAAGCAGACTATAGTTACTTTGGGGGACCCTCTCAGTTGTTTGTGTTACAGGTGGTTGAAAGTGAGATTTTGGACCCTATGTTAACTCAATACACATTACTTCCACTAAATGGTTCTAGATAGTTATAACGCCGATGGGGGTATACTGGATACAGTTTTGGGTAGCCTAGTGGGTGTATAGTAGCAGACTATAGTTACTTTGGGGGTTTCCCCTCCCAGTTTTTGTGTTACAGGCGGGTTCAAAGTGAATTTTTGGCTTTGCGGTTAACTCAATACACATTACTTCCACTAAATGGTTCTAGATAGTTATAACGCCGATGGGGGTATACTGCATACAGTTTTTGGGTAGCCTAGTGGGTGTATAGTAGCAGACTATAGTTACTTTGGGGGTTTCCTCCCAGTTTTTGTGTTACAGCGGGTTCAAAGTGAGATTTTGGGACCCTATGTTAACTCAATACACATTACTTCCACTAAATGGTTCTAGATAGTTATAACGCCGATGGGGGTATACTGGATACAGTTTTGGGTAGCCTAGTAGGTGTATAGAAGCAGACTATAGTTACTTGGGGGTTTCCCTCCCAGTTTTTTGTGTTACAGGGGTTCAAAGTGAGATTTTGGACCCTATGTTAACTCAATACACATTACTTCCACTAAATGGTTCTAGATAGTTATAACGCCGATGGGGGTATACTGGATACAGTTTTGGGTAGCCTAGTAGGTGTATAGTAGCAGACTATAGTTACTTTGGGGGTTTCCCTCCCAGTTTTTGTGTTACAGGCGGTTTCAAAGTGAGATTTTGGACCCTATGTTAACCTCAATACACACATTACTTCCACTAAATGGTTCTAGATAGTTATAACGCCGATGGGGGTATACTGGATACAGTTTTGGGTAGCCTAGTGGGTGTATAGTAGCAGACTATAGTTACTTTGGGGGTTTCCCTCCCAGTTTTTGTGTTACAGCGGGTTCAAAGTGAAATTTTTGGCTTTGCGGGACCTCAATACACATTACTTCCACTAAATGGTTCTAGATAGTTATAACGCCGATGGGGGTATACTGCATACAGTTTTGGGTAGCCTAGTAGGTGTATAGTAGCAGACTATAGTTACTTTGGGGGTTTCCCTCCCAGTTTTTGTGTTACAGTGGTTGAAAGTGAGATTTTGGACCCTATGTTAACTCAATACACATTACTTCCACTAAATGGTTCTAGATAGTTATAACGCCGATGGGGGTATACTGGATACAGTTTTGGGTAGCCTAGTGGTGTGTAAAGTAGCAGACTATAGTTACTTTTGGGGGTTTCCCTCCAGTTTTTTGTGTTACAGGCGGGTTCAAAGTGAGATTTTGGACCCTATGTTAACTCAATACACATTACTTCCACTAAATGGTTCTAGATAGTTATAACGCCGATGGGGGTATACTGGATACAGTTTTTGGGTAGCCTAGTGGGGTGTATAGTAGCAGACTATAGTTACTTTGGGGGTTTCCCTCCCAGTTTTTTTGTGTTACAGAGGGTTCAAAGTGAGATTTTTTTGGACCCTATGTTAACTCAATACACATTACTTCCACTAAATGGTTCTTCTAGATAGTTTATAACGCCGATGGGGGTATACTGCATACAGTTTTGGGTAGCCTAGTAGGTGTATAGAAGCAGACTATAGTTACTTTGGGGGTAACCCCCTCCCAGTTTTTGTGTTACAGGTGGTTTGAAAGTGAGATTTTGGACCCTATGTTAACTCAATACACATTACTTCTACTAAATGGTTCTAGATAGTTTATAACGCCGATGGGGGTATACTGGATACAGTTTTTGGGTAGCCTAGTGGGTGTATAGTTGCAGACTATAGTTACTTTGGTGGTTTTCCCTCCCAGTTTTTTGTGTTACAGGGGGTTCAAAGTGAGATTTTTTGGCTTTGCGGGACCTCAATACACATTACTTCCACTAAATGGTTCTAGATAGTTATAACGCCGATGGGGGTATACTGCATACAGTTTTGGGTAGCCTAGTGGGTGTATAGTAGCAGACTATAGTTACTTTGGGGGTTTCCCTCCCAGTTTTTGTGTTACAGTTGGTTGAAAGTGAGATTTGGGACCCTATGTTAACTCAATACACATTACTTCCACTAAATGGTTCTAGATAGTTATAACGCCGATGGGGGTATACTGGATACAGTTTTGGGTAGCCTAGTAGGTGTAAAGAAGCAGACTATAGTTACTTTGGGGGATTCCCTCCCAGTTTTTTTCTTACAGGTGGTTTAAGTGAGATTTTGGACCCTATGTTAACTCAATACACATTACTTCCACTAAATGGTTCTAGATAGTTATAACGCCGATGGGGGTATACTGGATACAGTTTTGGGTAGCCTAGTGGAAGTATAGTAGCAGACTATAGTTACTTTGGTGGTTTCCCTCCCAGTTTTTGTGTTACAGCGGGTTCAAAGTGAGATTTTTGGCTTTGCGGGACCTCAATAGACATTACTTCCACTAAATGGTTCTAGATAGTTATAACGCCGATGGGGGTATACTGCATACAGTTTTGGGTAGCCTAGTAGGTGTATAGTAGCAGACTATAGTTACTTTGGGGGTTTTCCTCCCACTTTTTGTGTTACAGCGGGTTCAAAGTGAAATTTGGGACCCTATGTTAACTTAATCAACATTACTTTCACTAAATGGTTCTAGATAGTTATAACGCCGATGGGGATATACTGGATTCAGTTTTGGGTAGCCTAGTAGGTGTAAAGAAGCAGACTATAGTTACTTTGGGGGATTCCCTCTCAGTTGTTGTGTTACAGGTGGTTGAAAGTGAGATTTTGGACCCTATGTTAACTCAATACACATTACTTCCACTAAATGGTTCTAGATAGTTATAACGCCGATGGGGGTATACTGGATACAGTTTTGGGTAGCCTAGTGGGTGTATAGTAGCAGACTATAGTTACTTTGGTGGTTTCCGTCCCAGTTTTTGTGTTACAGCGGGTTCAAAGTGAAATTTTTGGCTTTGCGGGACTTCAATACACATTACTTCCACTAAATGGTTCTAGATAGTTATAACGCCGATGGGGGTATACTGCATACAGTTTTGGGTAGCCTAGTAGGTGTATAGTAGCATACTAGTTACTTTGGGGGTTTCCATCACAGTTTTTGTGTTACAGAGGGTTGAAAGTGAGATTTGGGACCCTATGTTAACTCAATAAACATTACTTCCACTAAATGGTTCTAGATAGTTATAACGCCGATGGGGGTATACTGGAAACAGTTTTGGGTAGCCTAGTAGGTGTAAAGAAGCAGACTGTAGTTACTTTGGGGGATTTCTTCCCAGTTTGTTTGTTACAGGTGGTTCAAAGTGAGATTTTGGACCCTATGTTAACTCAATACACATTACTTCCACTAAATGGTTCTAGATAGTTATAACGCCGATGGGGGTATACTGGATACAGTTTTGGGTAGCCTAGTGTGGGTATATAGTAGCAGACTATAGTTACTTTGGGGTTTCCCTCCCAGTTTTTGTGTTACAGCGGGTTCAAAGTGAGATTTTTGGCTTTGCGGGACCTCAAATACACATAGCTTCCACTAAATGGTTCTAGATAGTTTAACGCCGATGGGGGTATACTGCATACAGTTTTGGGTAGCCTAGTGGGGTATAGTAGCAGACTATAGTTACTTTGGGGGTTTCCATCCCAGTTTTTGTGTTACAGAGGGTTGAAAGTGAGATTTGGGACCCTATGTTAACTCAATAACATTACTTCCACTAAATGGTTCTAGATAGTTATAACGCCGATGGGGGTATACTGGAAACAGTTTTGGGTAGCCTAGTAGGTGTAAAGAAGCAGACTATAGTTACTTTGGGGGATTCCCTCCCAGTTTTTGTGTTACAGGTGGTTGAAAGTGAGATTTTTGGACCCCTATGTTAACTCAATACACATTACTTCCACTAAATGGTTCTAGATAGTTATAACGCCGATGGGGGTATACTGGATACAGTTTTGGGTAGCCTAGTGGGTGTATAGTAGCAGACTATAGTTACTTTGGTGGTTTCCCTCCCAGTTTTTGTGTTACAGGGGGTTCAAAGTGAAAATTTTTGGCTTTGCGGGACTCAATACACATTACTTCCACTAAATGGTTCTAGATAGTTATAACGCCGATGGGGGTATACTGCATACAGTTTTGGGTAGCCTAGTGGGTGTATAGTAGCAGACTATAGTTACTTTGGGGGTTTCCCTCCCAGTTTTTGTGTTACAGTTGGTTGAAAGTGAGATTTGGGACCCTATGTTAACTCAATACAATTACATTACTTCCACTAAATGGTTCTAGATAGTTATAACGCCGATGGGGGTATACTGGATACAGTTTTGGGTAGCCTAGTAGGTGTGTAGCAGACTATTTTACTTTGGGGGTTTTCCCTCCCAGTTTTTGTAGTAGGTGGTTAAAGTGAGATTTGGACCCTAGTGTTAACTCAATACACATATTACTTCCACTAAATGGTTCTAGATAGTTATAACGCCGATGGGGGTATACTGGATACAGTTTTGGGTAGCCAGTGGGTGTATTAGCAGTGATAGATTTGGGGGACCCAGTTTTTGTGTTACTCAATTCAAAGTGAGATTTTTACTTGCCACTCAATAAATGGTTCTAAATGGTTCTAGATAGTTATAACGCCGATGGGGGTATACTGGATACAGTTTTGGGTAGCCTAGTGGGTGTATAGTAGCAGACTATAGTTACTTTGGGGTTTCCCTCCCAGTTTTTGTGTTACAGCGGGGTTCAAAGTGAGATTTTTTGGCTTTGCGGGACCTCAATACACATTACTTCCACTAAATGGTTCTAGATAGTTATAACGCCGATGGGGGTATACTGCATACAGTTTTTGGGTAGCCTAGTGGGTGTATAGTAGCAGACTATAGTTACTTTGGGGGGTTTCCCTCCCAGTTTTTGTGTTACAGGGGGTTCAAAGTGAGATTTTGGGACCCTATGTTAACTCAATACACATTACTTCCACTAAATGGTTCTAGATAGTTATAACGCCGATGGGGGTATATACTGGATACAGTTTTGGGTAGCCTAGTAGGTGTAAAGAAGCAGACTATAGTTACTTTGGGGGTTCCCTCCCAGTTTTTGTGTTACAGGTGGTTTGAAAGTGAGATTTTTGGACCCAATGTTAACTCAATACACATTACTTCCAATTAATGGTTCTAGATAGTTGTAACTCCGATGGGGGTATACTGCATATAGTTTTGGGTAGCCTAGTGGGTATATAGTAGCAGACTATAGTTATTTGGGGGGTTTCACTCCCAGTTTTTGTGGTACAGTGGGTTCAAAGTGAGATTTTTTTGGCTTTGCCAGACCTCAATACACATTACTTCCACTAAATGGTTCTAGATAGTTATAACGCCGATGGGGGTATACTGCATACAGTTTTGGGTAGCCTAGTAGGTGTATAGTAGCAGACTATAGTTACTTTGGGGGTTTCCCTCCCAGTTTTTGTGTTACAGAGGTTTTGAAAGTGAGATTTGGGACCCTATGTTAACTCAATAAACATTACTTCCACTAAATGGTTCTAGATAGTTATAACGCCGATGGGGGTATACTGGAAACAGTTTTGGGTAGCCTAGTAGGTGTAAAGAAGCAGACTATAGTTACTTTGGGGGATTCCCTTCCAGTTTGTGTGTTACAGGGGGTTCAAAGTGAGATTTTGGACCCTATGTTAACTCAATACACATTACTTCCACTAAATGGTTCTAGATAGTTATAACGCCGATGGGGGTATACTGGATACAGTTTTGGGTAGCCTAGTGGGTGTATAGTAGCAGACTATAGTTACTTTGGGGTTTCCCTCCCAGTTTTTTTGTGTTACAGGGGGTTCAAAGTGAATTTTTGGCTTTGCGGGACCTCAATACACACATACTTACTTCCACTAAATGGTTCTAGATAGTTATAACGCCGATGGGGGTATACTGCATACAGTTTTGGGTAGCCTAGTGGGTGTATAGTAGCAGACTATAGTTACTTTGGGGGTTTCCTCCCAGTTTTTGTGTTACAGCTGGTTGAAAGTGAGATTTGGGACCCTATGTTAACTCAATAAACATTCTTCCACTAAATGGTTCTAGATAGTTATAACGCCGATGGGGGTATACTGGATTACAGTTTTGGGTAGCCTAGTAGGTGTAAAGAAGCAGACTATAGTTACTTTGGGGGTTCCCTCCCAGTTTTTGTGTTACAGGGGTTGAAAAGTGAGATTTTGGACCCTATGTTAACTCAATACACATTACTTCCACTAAATGGTTCTAGATAGTTATAACGCCGATGGGGGTATACTGGATACAGTTTTGGGTAGCCTAGTGGGTGTATAGTAGCAGACTATAGTTACTTTGGGGTTTCCCGTCCCAGTTTTTGTGTTACAGCGGGTTCAAAGTGAAATTTTTGGCTTTGCGGGACTTCAATACACATTACTTCCACTAAATGGTTCTAGATAGTTATAACGCCGATGGGGGTATACTGCATACAGTTTTGGGTAGCCTAGTGGGTGTATAGTAGCAGACTATAGTTACTTTGGGGGTTTCCTCCCAGTTTTTGTGTTACAGAGGGTTGAAAGTGAGATTTGGGACCCTATGTTAACTCAATACACATTACTTCCACTAAATGGTTCTAGATAGTTATAACGCCCGGGGGTATACTGGAAACAGTTTTGGGTAGCCTAGTAGGTGTATAGAAGCAGACTATAGTTACTTTGGGGGTTTCCCTCCCAGTTTTTTTTGTTACAGGGGTTCAAAGTGAGATTTTGGACCCTATGTTAACTCAATACACATTACTTCCACTAAATGGTTCTAGATAGTTATAACGCCGATGGGGGTATACTGGATACAGTTTTTGGGTAGCCTAGTGGGTGTAATAGTAGCAGACTATAGTTACTTTGGTGGTTTCCCTCCCAGTTTTTTGTGTTACAGGGGGTTCAAAGTGAAATTTTGGCTTTGCGGGACCTCAATACACATTACTTCCACTAAATGGTTCTAGATAGTTATAACGCCGATGGGGGTATACTGCATACAGTTTTGGGTAGCCTAGTGGGGTGTATAGTAGCAGACTATAGTTACTTTGGGGGTTTCCCTCCCAGTTTTTGTGTTACAGGTGGTTGAAAGTGAGATTTTGGACCCTATGTTAACTCAATACACATTACTTCCACTAAATGGTTCTAGATAGTTATAACGCCGATGGGGGTATACTGGATACAGTTTTGGGTAGCCTAGTGGGTGTATAGTAGCAGACTATAGTTACTTTGGGGGTTTCCCTCCCAGTTTTTTGTGTTACAGGGGGTTCAAAGTGAGATTTTTGACCCTTTGCGGGACCTCAATACACATTACTTCCACTAAATGGTTCTAGATAGTTATAACGCCGATGGGGGTATACTGGATACAGTTTTGGGTAGCCTAGTGGGTGTATAGTAGCAGACTATAGTTACTTTGGGGGTTTCCCTCCCAGTTTTTGTGTTACAGGGGGTTCAAAGTGAGATTTTTGGACTTTGCGTTAACTCAATACACATACTTCCACTAAATGGTTCTAGATAGTTATAACGCCGATGGGGGTATACTGGATACAGTTTTGGGTAGCCTAGTAGGTGTATATAGAAGCAGACTATAGTTACTTTGGGGGTTTCCCTCCCAGTTTTTTTGTTACAGGTGGTTCAAAGTGAGATTTTGGACCCTATGTTAACTCAATACACATTACTTCCACTAAATGGTTCTAGATAGTTATAACGCCGATGGGGGTATACTGGATACAGTTTTGGGTAGCCTAGTGGGTGTATAGTAGCAGACTATAGTTACTTTGGGGGGGTTTCCCTCCCAGTTTTTTGTGTTACAGGGGGTTCAAAGTGAAATTTTTGGCTTTGCGGGACCTCAATACACATTACTTCCACTAAATGGTTCTAGATAGTTATAACGCCGATGGGGGTATACTGCATACAGTTTTGGGTAGCCTAGTGGGTGTATAGTAGCAGACTATAGTTACTTTGGGGGTTTCCCTCCCAGTTTTTTGTGTTACAGCGGGTTCAAAGTGAGATTTTGGGCTTTGCGGGAACTCAATAGACATTACTTCCACTAAATGGTTCTAGATAGTTATAACGCCGATGGGGGTATACTGGATACAGTTTTGGGTAGCCTAGTAGGTGTATAGTAGCAGACTATAGTTACTTTGGGGTTTTCCCTCCCAGTTTTTGTGTTACAGGGGGTTGAAAGTGAGATTTGGGACCCTATGTTAACTTCAATACACATTACTTCCACTAAATGGTTCTAGATAGTTATAACGCCGATGGGGGTATACTGGATACAGTTTTGGGTAGCCTAGTGGGTGTATAGTAGCAGACTATAGTTACTTTGGGGGTTTCCCTCCCAGTTTTTGTGTTATAGGTGGTTCAAAGTGAGATTTTTGACCCTATGTTAACTCAATACACATTACTTCCACTAAATGGTTCTAGATAGTTATAACGCCGATGGGGGTATACTGGATACAGTTTTGGGTAGCCTAGTGGGTGTATAGTAGCAGACTATAGTTACTTTGGGGGTTTCCCTCCCAGTTTTTGTGTTACAGGGGGTTCAAAGTGAGATTTTTGGACTTTGAGGGACCTCAATACACATAACTTCCACTAAATGGTTCTAGATAGTTATAACGCCGATGGGGGTATACTGGATACAGTTTTGGGTAGCCTAGTAGGTGTATAGTAGCAGACTATAGTTACTTTTGGGGGTTTCCCTCCAGTTTTTGTGTTACAGGAGGTTCAAAGTGAGATTTGGGACCCTATGTTAACTCAATAAACATTACTTCCACTAAATGGTTCTAGATAGTTATAACGCCGATGGGGGTATACTGGATACAGTTTTGGGTAGCCTAGTAGGTGTATAGTAGCAGACTATAGTTACTTTGGGGGTTTCCCTCCCAGTTTTTGTGTTACAGCGGGTTCAAAGTGAGATTTGTGGCTTTGCGGGACTCAATACACATATTACTTCCACTAAATGGTTCTAGATAGTTATAACGCCGATGGGGGTATACTGCATACAGTTTTTGGGTAGCCTAGTAGGTGTATAGTAGCAGACTATAGTTACTTTGGGGGTTTCCCTCCCAGTTTTTTTGTTACAGGGGGTTGAAAGTGAGATTTTGGACCCTATGTTAACTCAATAAACATTACTTCCACTAAATGGTTCTAGATAGTTATAACGCCGATGGGGGTATACTGGATACAGTTTTGGGGTAGCCTAGTAGGTGTGTATAAAGCAGACTATAGTTACTTTGGGGGTTTCCCTCCCAGTTTTTTGTGTTACAGCGGGTTCAAAGTGAGATTTTTTGGCTTTGAGGGACCTCAATACACATAACTTCCACTAAATGGTTCTAGATAGTTATAACGCCGATGGGGGTATACTGCATACAGTTTTGGGTAGCCTAGTAGGTGTATAGCAGACTATAGTTACTTTTGGGGTTTCCCTCCCCAGTTTTTGTGTTACAGGAGGTTGAAAGTGAGATTTGGGACCCTATGTTAACTCAATAAACATTTACTTCCACTAAATGGTTCTAGATAGTTATAACGCCGATGGGGGTATACTGGATACAGTTTTGGGTAGCCTAGTAGGTGTATAGTTGCAGACTATAGTTTCTTTGGGGGTTTTCCCTCCCAGTTTTTTGTGTTACAGCGGGTTCAAAGTGAGATTTGTGGCTTTGCGGGACCTCAATACACATTACTTCCACTAAATGGTTCTAGATAGTTATAAACGCCGATGGGGGTATACTGCATACAGTTTTGGGTAGCCTAGTAGGTGTATAGTAGCAGACTATAGTTACTTTTGGGGGGTTCCCTCCCAGTTTTTGTGTTACAGGGGTTGAAAGTGAGATTTTGGACCCTATGTTAACTCAATAACATTACTTCCACTAAATGGTTCTAGATAGTTATAACGCCGATGGGGGTATACTGGAAACTGTTTTGGGTAGCCTAGTAGGTGTATAAAAGCAGACTATAGTTACTTTGGGGGTTTCCCGCCCAGATTTTGTGTTACAGCAGGTTCAAAGTGAGATTTTTGGCTTTGCGGGACCTCAATACACATAACTTCCACTAAATGGTTCTAGATAGTTATAACGCCGATTGGGGTATACTGCATACAGTTTTGGGTAGCCTAGTAGGTGTATAGTAGCAGACTATAGTTACTTTGGCGGTTTCCCTACCAGTTTTTGTGTTACAGGAGGTTGAAAGTGAGATTTGGGTCCCTATGTTAACTCAATAAACATTACTTCCACTAAATGGTTCTAGATAGTTATAACGCCGATGGGGGTATACTGGATACTGTTTTGGGTATCCTAGTAGGTGTATAGAAGCAGACTATAGTTACTTTGGTGGTTTCCCTCCCAGTTTTTGTATTACAGGGGGTTAAAAGTGAGATTTTGGACCCTATGTTAACTCTCAAATACACAGCTTCCACTAAATGGTTCTAGATAGTTATAACGATGATGGGGGTATACTGGAAAGAGTTTTGGGTAGCCTAGTAGGTGTATAAAAGCAGACTATAGTTACTTTGGGGGTTTCCCTCCCAGATTTTGTGTTACAGCAGGTTCAAAATGAGATTTTTCGCTTTGCGGGACCTCAATACACATAACTTCCACTAAATGGTTCTAGATAGTTATAACGCCGATGGGGGTATACTGGATACTGTTTTGGGTATCCTAGTAGGTGTATAGAAGCAGACTATAGTTACTTTGGGGGTTTCCCTCTCAGTTTTTTTTGTTAAAGTGGTTTTAAAGTGAGATTTTGGACCCTATGTTAACTCAATACACATTACTTCCACTAAATGGTTCTGGATAGTTATAACGCCGATGGGGTATACTGGATACAGTTTTGGGTAGCCTAGTGGAAGTATAGTAGCAGACTATAGTTACTTTGGGGGTTTCCCTCCCAGTTTTTTTTGTGTTACAGGGGGTTCAAAGTGAAATTTTTGGCTTTGCGGGACCTCAATACACATTACTTCCACTAAATGGTTCTAGATAGTTATAACGCCGATTGGGGTATACTGCATACAGTTTTGGTTAGCCTAGTGGGTGTATAGTAGCAGACTATAGTTACTTTGGGGGTTTCCCTCCCAGTTCTTGTGTTACAGCTGGTTGAAAGTGAGATTTGGGTCCCTATGTTAACTCAATAAACATTTCTTCCACTAAATGGTTCTAGATAGTTATAACGCCGATGGGGGTATACTGGATACAGTTTTGGGTATCCTAGTAGGTGTATAGAAGCAGACTATAGTTACTTTGGGGGATTCCCTCCCAGTTTTTTTCTTACAGGGTGTTGAAAGTGAGATTTTGGACCATATGTTAACTCAATACACATTACTTCAACTAAATGGTTCTAGATAGTTATAACGCCGATGGGGGTATACTGCATACAGTTTTGGGTAGCCTAGTGGGTGTATAGTAGCAGACTATAGTTACTTTGGTGGTTTCCCTCCCAGTTTTTGTATTACAGGGGGTTAAAAGTGAGATTTTTGGCTTTGTGGTACCTCAATACACATTACTTCCACTAAATGGTTCTAGATAGTTATAACGCCGATGGGGGTTTACTGCATACAGTTTTGGGTAGCCTAGTAGGTGTATAGTAGCAGACTATAGTTACTTTGGGGGTTTCCCTCCCAGTTTTTGTGTTACAGGGGGTTGAAAGTGAGATTTTGGACCCTATGTTAACTCAATACACATTACTTCCACTAAATGGTTCTAGATAGTTATAACGATGATGGGGGTATACTGGAAACAGTTTTGGGTAGCCTAGTAGGTGTATAAAAGCAGACTATAGTTACTTTGGGGGTTTCCCTCCCAGATTTTGTGTTACAGCAGGTTCAAAGTGAGATTTTTGGCTTTGAGGGACCTCAATACATATAACTTCCACTAAATGGTTCTAGATAGTTATAACGCCGATGGGGGTATACTGCATACAGTTTTGGGTAGCCTAGTAGGTGTATAGTAGCAGACTATAGTTACTTTGGTGGTTTCCCTCCCAGTTTTTGTGTTACAGGAGGTTGAAAGTGAGATTTGGGACCCTATGTTAACTCAATAAACATTACTTCCACTAAATGGTTCTAGATAGTTATAACGCCGATGGGGGTATACTGGATACAGTTTTGGGTAGCCTAGTAGGTGTATAGTTGCAGACTATAGTTTCTTTGGGGGTTTCCCTCCCAGTTTTTGTGTTACAGCGGGTTCAAAGTGAGATTTGTGGCTTTGCGGGACCTCAATACACATTACTTCCACTAAATGGTTCTAGATAGTTATAACGTCGATGGGGGTTTACTGGATACAGTTTTGGGTAGCCTAGTAGGTGTATAGTAGCAGACTATAGTTACTTTGGGGGTTTCCCTCCCAGTTTTTGTGTTACAGGGGGTTGAAAGTGAGATTTTGGACCCTATGTTAACCCAATAAACATTACTTCCACTAAATGGTTCTAGATAGTTATAACGATGATGGGGGTATACTGGAAACTGTTTTGGGTAGCCTAGTAGGTGTATAAAAGCAGACTATAGTTACTTTGGGGGTTTCCCGCCCAGATTTTGTGTTACAGCAGGTTCAAAGTGAGATTTTTGGCTTTGCGGGACCTCAATACACATAACTTCCACTAAATGGTTCTAGATAGTTATAACGCCGATTGGGGTATACTGCATACAGTTTTGGGTAGCCTAGTAGGTGTATAGTAGCAGACTATAGTTACTTTGGCGGTTTCCCTACCAGTTTTTGTGTTACAGGAGGTTGAAAGTGAGATTTGGGTCCCTATGTTAACTCAATAAACATTACTTCCACTAAATGGTTCTAGATAGTTATAACGCCGATGGGGGTATACTGGATACAGTTTTGGGTAGCCTAGTAGGTGTATAGTTGCAGACTATAGTTTCTTTGGGGGTTTCCCTCCCAGTTTTTGTGTTACAGCGGGTTCAAAGTGAGATTTGTGACTTTGCGGGACCTCAATACACATTACTTCCACTAAATGGTTCTAGATAGTTATAACGCCGATGGGGGTATACTGCATACAGTTTTGGGTAGCTAGTAGGTGTATAGTAGCAGACTATAGTTATTTTGGGGTTTCCCTCCCAGTTTTTGTGTTACAGGGGGTTCAAAGTGAAATTTTTTTGGCTTTGCGGGATCTCAATACACATTACTTCCACTAAATGGTTCTAGGTATTATAACGCCGATGGGGGTATACTGCATACAGTTTTGGGTAGCCTAGTGGGTGTATAGTAGCAGACTATAGTTACTTTGGGGGATCCCTCCCAGTTTTTTTTTTACAGGGGGTGAAAGTGAGATTTTGGACCATATGTTAACTCAATACACATCACTTCAACTAAATGGTTCTAGATAGTTATAACGCCGATGGGGGTATACTGGATACTGTTTTGGGTATCCTAGTAGGTGTATAGAAGCAGACTATAGTTACTTTGGTGGTTTCCCTCCCAGTTTTTGTATTACAGGGGGTTAAAAGTGAGATTTTGAACCCTATGTTAACTCAATAAACATTACTTCCACTAAATGGTTCTAGATAGTTATAACGATGATGGGGGTATACTGGAAAGAGTTTTGGGTAGCCTAGTAGGTGTATAAAAGCAGACTATAGTTACTTTGGGGGTTTCCCTCCCAGATTTTGTGTTACAGCAGGTTCAAAATGAGATTTTTCGCTTTGCGGGACCTCAATACACATAACTTCCACTAAATGGTTCTAGATAGTTATAACGCCGATGGGGGTATACTGGATACTGTTTTGGGTATCCTAGTAGGTGTATAGAAGCAGACTATAGTTACTTTGGGGGATTCCCTCTCAGCTTTTTTGTTAAAGGTGGTTTAAGTGAGATTTTGGACCCTATGTTAACTCAATACACATTACTTCCACTAAATGGTTCTGGATAGTTATAACGCCGATGAGGGTATACTGGATACAGTTTTGGGTAGCCTAGTGGAAGTATAGTAGCAGACTATAGTTACTACTTTGGTGGTTTTTCCCTCCCAGATTTTGTGTTACAGGGGGTTCAAAGTGAAATTTTTGGCTTTGCGGGACCTCAATACACATTACTTCCACTAAATGGTTCTAGATAGTTATAACGCCGATTGGGGTATACTGCATACAGTTTTGGTTAGCCTAGTGGGTGTATAGTAGCAGACTATAGTTACTTTGGGGGTTTCCCTCCCAGTTCTTGTGTTACAGCTGGTTGAAAGTGAGATTTGGGTCCCTATGTTAACTCAATAAACATTTCTTCCACTAAATGGTTCTAGATAGTTATAAACGCCGGGGGTATACTGGATACAGTTTTGGGTATCCTAGTAGGTGTATAGAAGCAGACTATAGTTACTTTGGGGGATTCCCCCCCCATTTTTTTTCTTACAGGGTGTTGAAAGTGAGATTTTGGACCATATGTTAACTCAATACACTTACTTCTCACTAAATGGTTCTAGATAGTTATAACGCCGATGGGGGTATACTGCATACAGTTTTGGGTAGCCTAGTGGGTGTATAGTAGCAGACTATAGTTACTTGGGGGTTTCCCTCCCGTTTTTTTGTATTACAGGGGTTTAAAAGTGAGATTTTTGGCTTTTGTGGTACCTCAATACACATTACTTCCACTAAATGGTTCTAGATAGTTATAACGCCGATGGGGTTTACTGCATACAGTTTTGGGTAGCCTAGTAGGTGTATAGTAGCAGACTATAGTTACTTTGGGGTTTCCCTCCCAGTTTTTTGTGTTACAGGGGGTTGAAAGTGAGATTTTGGACCCTATGTTAACTCAATAAACATTACTTCCACTAAATGGTTCTAGATAGTTATAACGATGATGGGGGTATACTGGAAACAGTTTTGGGTAGCCTAGTAGGTGTATAAAAGCAGACTATAGTTACTTTGGGGGTTTCCCTCCCAGATTTTGTGTTACAGCAGGTTCAAAGTGAGATTTTTGGCTTTGAGGGACCTCAATACATATAACTTCCACTAAATGGTTCTAGATAGTTATAACGCCGATGGGGGTATACTGCATACAGTTTTGGGTAGCCTAGTAGGTGTATAGTAGCAGACTATAGTTACTTTGGGGGTTTCCCTCCCAGAGTTTTTTTGTGTTACAGGAGGTTGAAAGTGAGATTTTGGGACCCTATGTTAACTCAAAAACACATACTTCCACTAAATGGTTCTAGATAGTTATAACGCCGATGGGGGTATACTGGATACAGTTTTGGGTAGCCTAGTAGGTGTATAGTAGCAGACTATAGTTCTTTTTGGGGTTTCCCTCCCAGTTTTTGTGTTACAGTGGGTTCAAAGTGAGATTTTGGCTTTGCGGGACCTCAATACACATACTTCCACTAAATGGTTCTAGATAGTTATAACGCCGATGGGGGTTACTGCATACAGTTTTGGGTAGCCTAGTAGGTGTATAGTAGCAGACTATAGTTACTTTGGGGGTTTCCTCCCAGTTTTTGTGTTACAGGGGGTTGAAAGTGAGATTTTTGGACCCTATGTTAACTCAATAAACATTACTTCCACTAAATGTTCTAGATACTAATGGGGGTATACTGGTTCTAGATAGTTGATATAGTTAACTTAAACGAGGTGTTAAAGTGGAATTTTGGCTTTGGGACTCAATATACTACTTCCACTAAATGGTTTAGATAGTAGCCTAGGGGGTATACTATACAGTTTTGCAGCCTATAGTTACTATTTTACTTTGGGTTTCCCTCCCAGTTTTTGTGTTACAGCAGGTTCAAAGTGAGATTTTTGGCTTTGCGGGACCTCAATACACATAACTTCCACTAAATGGTTCTAGATAGTTATAACGCCGATGGGGGTATACTGCATACAGTTTTGGGTAGCCTAGTAGGTGTATAGTAGCAGACTATAGTTACTTTTGGGGTTTCCCTCCCAGTTTTTGTGTTACAGGAGGTTGAAAGTGAGATTTGGGTCCCTATGTTAACTCAATACACACTACTTCCACTAAATGGTTCTAGATAGTTATAACGCCGATGGGGGTATACTGGATACAGTTTTGGGTAGCCTAGTAGGTGTATAGTAGCAGACTATAGTTACTTTGGGGGTTTCCCTCCCAGTTTTTGTGTTTACAGCGGGTTCAAAGTGAGATTTGTGGCTTTGCGGGACCTCAATACACATTACTTCCACTAAATGGTTCTAGATAGTTATAACGCCGATGGGGGTATACTGGATACAGTTTTGGGTAGCCTAGTAGGTGTATAGTAGCAGATTATAGTTATTTTGGGAGTTTCCCTCCCAGTTTTTGTGTTACAGGGGGTTCAAAGTGAGATTTTTTTGGCTTTGCGGGATCTCAATACACATTACTTCCACTAAATGGTTCTAGATAGTTATAACGCCGATGGGGGTATACTGCATACAGTTTTGGGTAGCCTAGTGGGGTGTATAGTAGCAGACTATAGTTACTTTGGGGGGTTCCCTCCCAGTTTTTTTCTTACAGGGGGTTGAAAGTGAGATTTTGGACCATATGTTAACTCAATACACATCACTTCAACTAAATGGTTCTAGATAGTTATAACGCCGATGGGGGTATACTGGATACTGTTTTGGGTATCCTAGTAGGTGTATAGAAGCAGACTATAGTTACTTTGGTGGTTTCCCTCCCAGTTTTTGTATTACAGGGGGTTAAAAGTGAGATTTTGGACCCTATGTTAACTCAATAAACATTACTTCCACTAAATGGTTCTAGATAGTTATAACGATGATGGGGGTATACTGGAAACAGTTTTGGGTAGCCTAGTAGGTGTATAAAAGCAGACTATAGTTACTTTGGGGGTTTCCCTCCCAGATTTTGTGTTACAGCAGGTTCAAAATGAGATTTTTCGCTTTGCGGGACCTCAATACACATAACTTCCACTAAATGGTTCTAGATAGTTATAACGCCGATTGGGGTATACTGCATACAGTTTTGGGTAGCCTAGTAGGTGTATAGTAGCAGACTATAGTTACTTTGGCGGTTTCCCTCCCAGTTTTTGTGTTACAGGAGGTTGAAAGTGGGATTTGGGACCCTATGTTAACTCAATAAACATTACTTCCACTAAATGGTTCTAGATAGTTATAACGCCTATGGGGGTATACTGGATACAGTTTTGGGTAGCCTAGTAGGTGTATAGTTGCAGACTATAGTTTCTTTTGGGGGTTTCCCTCCCAGTTTTTTGTGTTACAGCGGGTTCAAAGTGAGATTTGTGGCTTTGCGGGACCTCAATATACACATTACTTCCACTAAATGGTTCTAGATAGTTATAACGCCGATGGGGGTATACTGCATACAGTTTTGGGTAGCCTAGTAGGTGTATAGTAGCAGACTATAGTTATTTTGGGAGTTTCCCTCCCAGTTTTTGTGTTACAGGGGGTTCAAAGTGAAATTTTTGGCTTTGCGGGATCTCAATACACATTACTTCCACTAAATGGTTCTAGGTATTATAACGCCGATGGGGGTATACTGCATACAGTTTTGGGTAGCCTAGTGGGTGTATAGTAGCAGACTATAGTTACTTTGGGGGATTCCTTCCAAGTTTTTTTCTTACAGGGGGTTGAAAGTGAGATTTTGGACCATATGTTAACTCAATACACATCACTTCAACTAAATGGTTCTAGATAGTTATAACGCCGATGGGGGTATACTGGATACAGTTTTCGGTAGCCTAGTAGGGGTATAGTAGCAGACTATAGTTACTTTGGGGGTTTCCCTCCCAGTTTTTGTGTTACAGCGGGTTCAAAGTGAGGTTTGGGACCCTATGTTAACTCAATAAACATTACTTCCACTAAATGGTTCTAGATAGTTATAACGCCGATGGGGGGATACTGGATACAGTTTTGGGTAGCCTAGTAATTGTATAGTTGCAGACTATAGTTACTTTGGGGGATTCCCTCCCAGTTTTTTTGTTACAGGTGGTTTAAGTGAGATTTTGGACCCTATGTTAACTCAATACACATTACTTCCACTAAATGGTTCTAGATAGTTATAACGTCGATGGGGGGATACTGGATACAGTTTTGGGTAGCCTAGTGGAAGTATAGTAGCAGACTATAGTTACTTTGGTGGTTTCCCTCCCAGATTTTGTGTTACAGGGGGTTCAAAGTGAATTTTTTGGCTTTGCGGGACCTCAATACACATTACTTCCACTAAATGGTTCTAGATAGTTATAACGCCGATTGGGGTATACTGCATACAGTTTTGGTTAGCCTAGTGGGTGTATAGTAGCAGACTATAGTTACTTTGGGGGTTTCCCTCCCAGTTTTTGTGTTACAGCTGGTTGAAAGTGAGATTTGGGTCCCTATGTTAACTCAATAAACATTTCTTCCACTAAATGGTTCTAGATAGTTATAACGCCGATGGGGGTATACTGGATACAGTTTTGGGTATCCTAGTAGGTGTATAGAAGCAGACTATAGTTACTTTGGGGGATTCCCTCCCAGTTTTTTTCTTACAGGGTGTTGAAAGTGAGATTTTGGACCATATGTTAACTCAATACACATTACTTCAACTAAATGGTTCTAGATAGTTATAACGCCGATGGGGGTATACTGCATTCAGTTTTGGGTAGCCTAGTGGGTGTATAGTAGCAGACTATAGTTACTTTGGGGGTTTCCCTCCCAGTTTTTGTGTTACAGGAGGTTGAAAGTGAGATTTGGGACCCTATGTTAACTCAATAAACATTACTTCCACTAAATGGTTCTAGATAGTTATAACGCCGATGGGGGTATACTGGATACAGTTTTGGGTAGCCTAGTAGGTGTATAGTTGCAGACTATAGTTTCTTTGGGAGTTTCCCTCCCAGTTTTTGTGTTACAGGGGGTTCAAAGTGAAATTTTTGGCTTTGCGGGATCTCAATACACATTACTTCCACTAAATGGTTCTAGGTATTATAACGCCGATGGGGGCATACTGCATACAGTTTTGGGTAGCCTAGTGGGTGTATAGTAGCAGACTATAGTTACTTTGGGGGATTCCTTCCAAGTTTTTTTCTTACAGGGGGTTGAAAGTGAGATTTTGGACCATATGTTAACTCAATACACATCACTTCAACTAAATGGTTCTAGATAGTTATAACGCCGATGGGGGTATACTGGATACAGTTTTGGGTAGCCTAGTAGGGGTATAGTAGCAGACTATAGTTTCTTTGGGGGTTTCCCTCCCAGTTTTTGTGTTACAGCGGGTTCAAAGTGAGGTTTGGGACCCTATGTTAACTCAATAAACATTACTTCCACTAAATGGTTCTAGATAGTTATAACGCCGATGGGGGTATACTGGATACAGTTTTGGGTAGCCTAGTAGGTGTATAGTTGCAGACTATAGTTACTTTGGGGGATTCCCTCCCAGTTTTTTTCTTACAGGGTGTTGAAAGTGAGATTTTGGACCATATGTTAACTCAATACACATTACTTCAACTAAATGGTTCTAGATAGTTATAACGCCGATGGGGGTATACTGCATACAGTTTTGGGTAGCCTAGTGGGTGTATAGTAGCAGACTATAGTTACTTTGGTGGTTTCCCTCCCTGTTTTTGTATTACAGGGGCTTAAAAGTGAAATTTTTGGCTTTGTGGTACCTCAATACACATTACTTCCACTAAATGGTTCTAGATAGTTATAACGCCGATGGGGGTTTACTGCATACAGTTTTGGGTAGCCTAGTAGGTGTATAGTAGCAGACTATAGTTACTTTGGGGGTTTCCCTCCCAGTTTTTGTGTTACAGGGGGTTGAAAGTGAGATTTTGGACCCTATGTTAACTCAATAAACATTACTTCCACTAAATGGTTCTAGATAGTTATAACGATGATGGGGGTATACTGGAAACAGTTTTGGGTAGCCTAGTAGGTGTATAGTAGCAGACTATAGTTACTTTGGGGGTTTCCCTCCCAGATTTTGTGTTACAGCAGGTTCAAAGTGAGATTTTTGGCTTTGCGGGACCTCAATACACATAACTTCCACTAAATGGTTCTAGATAGTTATAACGCCGATTGGGGTATACTGCATACAGTTTTGGGTAGCCTAGTAGGTGTATAGTAGGAGACTATAGTTACTTTGGCGGTTTCCCTCCCAGTTTTTGTGTTACAGGAGGTTGAAAGTGAGATTTGGGACCCTATGTTAACTCAATAAACATTACTTCCACTAAATGGTTCTAGATAGTTATAACGCCGATGGGGGTATACTGGATACAGTTTTGGGTAGCCTAGTAGGTGTATAGTTGCAGACTATAGTTTCTTTGGGGGTTTCCCTCCCAGTTTTTGTGTTACAGCGGGTTCAAAGTGAGATTTGTGGCTTTGCGGGACCTCAATACACATTACTTCCACTAAATGGTTCTTGATAGTTATAACGCCGATGGGGGTATACTGCATACAGTTTTGGGTAGCCTAGTAGGTGTATAGTACCAGACAATAGTTATTTTGGGAGTTTCCCTCCCAGTTTTTGTGTTACAGGGGGTTCAAAGTGAAATTTTTGGCTTTGCGGGATCTCAATACACATTACTTCCACTAAATGGTTCTAGGTATTATAACGCCGATGGGGGTATACTGCATACAGTTTTGGGTAGCCTAGTGGGTGTATAGTAGCAGACTATAGTTACTTTGGGGGATTCCTTCCAAGTTTTTTTCTTACAGGGGGTTGAAAGTGAGATTTTGGACCATATGTTAACTCAACACACATCACTTCAACTAAATGGTTCTAGATAGTTATAACGCCGATGGGGGTATACTGGATACTGTTTTGGGTATCCTAGTAGGGGTATAGAAGCAGACTATAGTTACTTTGGGGGATTCCCTCTCAGCTTTTTTGTTACAGGTGGTTTAAGTGAGATTTTGGACCCTATGTTAACTCAATACACATTACTTCCACTAAATGGTTCTGGATAGTTATAACGCCGATGGGGGTATACTGGATACAGTTTTGGGTAGCCTAGTGGAAGTATAGTAGCAGACTATAGTTACTTTGGTGGTTTCCCTCCCAGATTTTGTGTTACAGGGGGTTCAAAGTGAAATTTTTGGCTTTGCGGGACCTCAATACACATTACTTCCACTAAATGGTTCTAGAAAGTTATAACGCCGATTGGGGTGTACTGCATACAGTTTTGGTTAGCCTAGTGGGTGTATAGTGCAGACTATAGTTACTTTGGGGGTTTCCCTCCCAGTTTTTGTGTTACAGCTGGTTGAAAGTGAGATTTGGGTCCCTATGTTAACTCAATAAACATTTCTTCCACTAAATGGTTCTAGATAGTTATAACGCCGATGGGGGTATACTGGATACAGTTTTTGGTATCCTAGTAGGTGTATAGAAGCAGACTATAGTTACTTTGGGGGATTCCCTCCCAGTTTTTTTCTTACAGGGTGTTGAAAGTGAGATTTTGGACCATATGTTAACTCAATACACATTACTTCAACTAAATGGTTCTAGATAGTTATAACGCCGATGGGGGTTTACTGCATACAGTTTTGGGTAGCCTAGTAGGTGTATAGTAGCAGACTATAGTTACTTTTGGGGTTTCCCTCCCAGTTTTTTGTGTTACAGGGGGTTGAAAGTGAGATTTTGGACCCTATGTTAACTCAATAAACATTACATTACTTCCACTAAATGGTTCTAGATAGTTATAACGATGATGGGGGTATACTGGAAAGAGTTTTTGGGTAGCCTAGTAGGTGTATAAAGCAGACTATAGTTACTTTGGGGGTTTCCCTCCCAGATTTTGTGTTACAGCAGGTTCAAAGTGAGATTTTTGGCTTTGCGGGACCTCAATACACATAACTTCCACTAAATGGTTCTAGATAGTTATAACGCCGATGGGGGTATACTGCATACAGTTTTGGGTAG
This sequence comes from Urechis unicinctus, assembly GCA_034190875.2. Lineage (NCBI taxonomy): Eukaryota > Metazoa > Annelida > Polychaeta > Xenopneusta > Urechidae > Urechis > Urechis unicinctus. The sequence continues at coordinate 51,920 of JAXDRA010001067.1, forward strand.
CCTAGTAGGTGTATAGTAGCAGACTATAGTTACTTTGGTGGTTTCCCTCCCAGTTTTTGTGTTACAGGAGGTTGAAAGTGAGATTTGGGACCCTATGTTAACTCAATAAACATTACTTCCACTAAATGGTTCTAGATAGTTATAACGCCGATGGGGGTATACTGGATACAGTTTTGGGTAGCCTAGTAGGTGTATAGTTGCAGACTATAGTTTCTTTGGGGGTTTCCCTCCCAGTTTTTGTGTTACAGCGGGTTCAAAGTGAGATTTGTGGCTTTGCGGGACCTCAATACACATTACTTCCACTAAATGGTTCTAGATAGTTATAACGCCGATGGGGGTATACTGGATACAGTTTTGGGTAGCCTAGTAGGTGTATAGTAGCAGACTATAGTTATTTTGGGAGTTTCCCTCCCAGTTTTTGTGTTACAGGGGGTTCAAAGTGAAATTTTTGGCTTTGCGGGATCTCAATACACATTACTTCCACTAAATGGTTCTAGATAGTTATAACGCCGATGGGGGTATACTGGATACAGTTTTGGGTAGCCTAGTAGGGGTATAGTAGCAGACTATAGTTACTTTGGGGGTTTCCCTCCCAGTTTTTGTGTTACAGCGGGTTCAAAGTGAGGTTTGGGACCCTATGTTAACTCAATAAACATTACTTCCACTAAATGGTTCTAGATAGTTATAACGCCGATGGGGGGATACTGGATACAGTTTTGGGTAGCCTAGTAGGTGTATAGTTGCAGACTATAGTTTCTTTGGGGGTTTCCCTGCCAGTTTTTGTGTTACAGCGGGTTCAAAGTGAGATTTTTGGCTTTGCGGACCTCAATACACATTACTTCCACTAAATGGTTCTAGATAGTTATAACGCCGATGGGGGTTTACTGCATACAGTTTTGGGTAGCCTAGTAGGTGTATAGTAGCAGACTATAGTTACTTTGGGGGTTTCCCTCCCAGTTTTTGTGTTACAGCTGGTTGAAAGTGAGATTTGGGTCCCTATGTTAACTCAATAAACATTACTTCCACTAAATGGTTCTAGATAGTTATAACGCCAATGGGGGTATACTGCATACAGTTTTGGGTAGCCTAGTGGGTGTATAGTAGCAGACTATAGTTACTTTGGTGGTTTCCCTCCCAGTTTTTGTATTACAGGGGGTTGAAAGTGAGATTTTGGACCATATGTTAACTCAATACACATCACTTCAACTAAATGGTTCTAGATAGTTATAACGCCGATGGGGGTATACTGGATACAGTTTTGGGTAGCCTAGTAGGGGTATAGTAGCAGACTATAGTTACTTTGGGGGTTTCCCTCCCAGTTTTTGTGTTACAGCGGGTTCAAAGTGAGGTTTGGGACCCTATGTTAACTCAATAAACATTACTTCCACTAAATGGTTCTAGATAGTTATAACGCCGATGGGGGGATACTGGATACAGTTTTGGGTAGCCTAGTAGGTGTATAGTTGCAGACTATAGTTTCTTTGGGGGTTTCCCTGCCAGTTTTTTGTGTTACAGCGGGTTCAAAGTGAGATTTTTTGGCTTTGCGGACCTCAATACACATTACTTCCACTAAATGGTTCTAGATAGTTATAACGCCGATGGGGGTTTACTGCATACAGTTTTGGGTAGCCTAGTAGGTGTATAGTAGCAGACTATAGTTACTTTGGGGGTTTCCCTCCCAGTTTTTGTGTTACAGCTGGTTGAAAGTGAGATTTGGGTCCCTATGTTAACTCAATAAACATTACTTCAACTAAATGGTTCTAGATAGTTATAACGCCAATGGGGGTATACTGCATACAGTTTTGGGTAGCCTAGTGGGTGTATAGTAGCAGACTATAGTTACTTTGGTGGTTTCCCTCCCAGTTTTTGTATTACAGGGGGTTAAAAGTGAAATTTTTGGCTTTGCGGGACCTCAATACACATTACTTCCACTAAATGGTTCTAGATAGTTATAACGCCGATGGGGTTTACTGCATACAGTTTTTGGGTAGCCTAGTAGGTGTATAGTAGTAGCAGACTATAGTTACTTTGGGGGTTTCCCTCCAGTTTTTTTGTGTTACAGGGGGTTGAAAGTGAGATTTTGGACCCTATGTTAACTCAATAAACATTACTTCCACTAAATGGTTCTAGATAGTTATAACGACGATGGGGGTATACTGGAAACTGTTTTGGGTAGCCTAGTCGGTGTATAAAAGCAGACTATAGTTACTTTGGGGGTTTCCCTCCCAGATTTTGTGTTACAGCAGGTTCAAAGTGAGATTTTTGGCTTTGCGCGACCTCAATACACATTACTTCCACTAATTGGTTCTAGATAGTTATAACGCCGATGGGGGTATACTGCATACAGTTTTGGGTAGCCTAGTAGGTGTATAGTAGCAGACTATAGTTACTTTGGTGGTTTCCCTCCCAGTTTTTGTGTTACAGGGGGTTGAAAGTGAGATTTGGGACCATATGTTAACTCAATAAACATTACTTCCACTAAATGGTTCTAGATAGTTATAACGCCGATGGGGGTATACTGGATACAGTTTTGGGTAGCCTAGTAGGTGTATAGTTGCAGACTATAGTTTCTTTGGGGGTTTCCCGGCCAGTTTTTGTGTTACAGCGGGTTCAAAGTGAGATTTTTGGCTTTGCGGGACCTCAATACACATTACTTCCACTAAATGGTTCTAGATAGTTATAACGCCGATGGGGGTATACTGCATACAGTTTTGGGTAGCCTAGTAGGTGTATAGTAGCAGACTATAGTTACTTTGGGGGTTTCCCTCACGGTTTTTGTGTTACAGGGGGTTGAAAGTGAGATTTGGGACCCTATGTTAACTCAATAAACATTACTTCCACTAAATGGTTCTAGATAGTTATAACGCCGATGGAGGTATACTGGATACAGTTTTGGGTAGCCTAGTAGGGGTATAGTAGCAGACTATAGTTACTTTGGGGGTTTCCCTCCCAGTTTTTGTGTTACAGCGGGTTCAATGTGAGATTTTGGACCCTATGTTAACTCAATACACATTACTTCCTCTAAATGGTTCTAGATAGTTTTAACGCCGATGGGGGTATACTGGATACAGTTTTGGGTAGCTTAGTGGATGTGTAGTCGCAGACGACAGTTACATAGGGGGTTTCCCACCCAGTTTTTGTGTTACAGCGGGTTCAAAGTGAGACTTTTGGCTTTGAGGTACCTCAATACACATTACTTCCACTAAATGGTTCTAGATAGTTATAACGTGATGGGGGTTTACTGCATACAGTTTTGGGTAGCCTAGTAGGTGTATAGTAGCAGATTATAGTTACTTTGGGGGTTTCCCTCCCAGTTTTTGTGTTACAGCGGGTTCAAAGTGAGATTTGGGACCCTATGTTAACTCAATAAACATTACTTCCACTAAATGGTTCTAGATAGTTATAACGCCGATGGGGGTATACTGGATACAGTTTTGGGTAGCCTAGTAGGTGTATAGTTGCAGACTATAGTTTCTTTGGGGGTTTCCCTCCCAGTTTTTGTGTTACAGCGGGTTCAAAGTGAGATTTTTGGCTTTGCGGGACCTCAATACACATTACTTCCACTAAATGGTTCTGGATAGTTATAACGCCGATGGGGTTTACTGCATACAGTTTTGGGTAGCCTAGTAGGTGTATAGTAGCAGACTATAGTTATTTGGTGGTTTCCCTCCCAGTTTTTGTGTTACAGGGGGTTGAAAGTGAGATTTTGGACCCTATGTTAACTCAATAAACATTACTTCCACTAAATGGTTCTAGATAGTTATAACGATGATGGGGGTATACTGGAAACAGTTTTGGGTAGCCTAGTAGGTGTATAAAAGCAGACTATAGTTACTTTGGGGGTTTCCCTCCCAGATTTTGTGTTACAGCAGGTTCAAAGTGAGATTTTTGGCTTTGCGGGACCTCAATACACATTACTTCCACTAAATGGTTCTAGATAGTTACGCCGATGGGGGTATACTGCATGCAGTTTTGGGTAGCCTAGTAGGTGTATAGTAGCAGACTATAGTTACTTTGGTGGTTTCCCTCCCAGTTTTTGTGTTACAGGAGGTTGAAAGTGAGATTTGGGACCCTATGTTAACTCAATAAACATTACTTCCACTAAATGGTTCTAGATAGTTATAACGCCGATGGGGGTATACTGGATACAGTTTTGGGTAGCCTAGTAGGTGTATAGTTGCAGACTATAGTTTCTTTTGGGGGGTTTCCCTCCCAGTTTTTTTGTGTTACAGCGGGTTCAAAGTGAGATTTGTGGCTTTGCGGGACCTCAATACACATTACTTCCACTAAATGGTTCTAGATAGTTATAACGCCGATGGGGGTATACTGCATACAGTTTTGGGTAGCCTAGTAGGTGTATAGTAGCAGACTATAGTTATTTTGGGAGTTTCCCTCCCAGTTTTTGTGTTACAGGGGGTTCAAAGTGAAATTTTTGGCTTTGCGGGACCTCAATACACATTACTTCCACTAAATGGTTCTAGGTATTATAACGCCGATGGGGGTATACTGCATACAGTTTTGGGTAGCCTAGTGGGTGTATAGTAGCAGACTATAGTTACTTTGGGATATTCCTTCCAAGTTTTTTTCTTACAGGGGGTTGAAAGTGAGATTTTGGACCATATGTTAACTCAATACACATCACTTCAACTAAATGGTTCTAGATAGTTATAACGCCGATGGGGGTATACTGCATACAGTTTTGGGTATCCTAGTAGGTGTATAGTAGCAGACTATAGTTACTTTGGGGGTTTCCCTCCCAGTTTTTGTGTTACAGCGGGTTCAAAGTGAGGTTTGGGACCCTATGTTAACTCAATACACATCACTTCCACTAAATGGTTCTGGATAGTTATAACGCCGATGGGGGTATACTGGATACAGTTTTGGGTAGCCTAGTGGAAGTATAGTAGCAGACTATAGTTACTTTGGTGGTTTCCCTCCCAGATTTTGTGTTACAGGGGGTTCAAAGTGAAATTTTTGGCTTTGCGGGACCTCAATACACATTACTTCCACTAAATGGTTCTAGATAGTTATAACGCCGATTGGGGTATACTGCATACAGTTTTGGGTAGCCTAGTGGGTGTATAGTAGCATACTAGTTACTTTGGTGGTTTCCATCCCAGTTTTTGTGTTACAGCTGGTTGAAAGTGAGATTTGGGTCCCTATGTTAACTCAATACACATTACTTCCACTAAATGGTTCTAGATAGTTATAACGCCGATGGGGGTATACTGGATACAGTTTTGGGCAGCCTAGTAGGTGTATAATAGCAGACTCTAGTTACTTTGGGGGTTTCCCTCCAAGTTTTTGTGTTACAGCGGGATCAAAGAGAAATTTTGGACACTATGTTAACTCAATACACATTACTTCCACTAAATGGTTCTAGATAGTTATAACGCCGATGGGGGTATACTGCATACAGTTTTGGGTAGCCTAGTGGGTGTATAATAGCAGACTCTAGTTACTTTGGGGGTTTCCCTCCCAGTTTTTGTGTTACAGCGGGTTGAAAGTGAGATTTTTGGCTTTGCGGGACCTCAATACACATTACTTCCACTAAATGGTTCTAGATAGTTATAACGCCGATGGGGGTATACTGCATACAGTTTTGGGTAGCCTAGTAGGTGTATAGTAGCAGACTATAGTTACTTTGGTGGTTTCCCTCCCAGTTTTTGTGTCACAGGGGGTTGAAAGTGAGATTTTGGACCCTATGTTAACTCAATAAACATTACTTCCACTAAATGGTTCTAGATAGTTATAACGCCGATGGGGGTATACTGGAAACAGTTTTGGGTAGCCTAGTAGGTGTATAAAAGCAGACTATAGTTACTTTGGGGGTTTTTCCCTCCCAGATTTTGTGTTACAGCAGGTTCAAAGTGAGATTTTTTTGCGGGGACCTCAATACACATTACTTCCACTAAATGGTTCTAGATGTTTAACGCCTCAATACACATTACTAGTCCACTAAATGTGTTCTATTTGGGACCCTATGTTTATATTACGCCGTATTATAACGCCGATGGGGGTATACTGCATACAGTTTTGGGTAGCCTAGTGGGTGTATAGTAGCCGACTATAGTTACTTTGGGGTTTTCCCTCCAGTTTTTGTCTTACAGGGGGTTGAAAGTGAGATTTTGGACCATATGTTACCTCAATACACATCACTTCAACTAAATGGTTCTAGATAGTTATAACGCCGATGGGGGTATACTGCATACAGTTTTGGGTAGCCTAGTGGGTGTATAGTAGCAGACTATAGTTACTTTGGGGGATTCCCTCCAGTTTTTTTGTTACAGGGGGTTGAAAGTGAGATTTTGGACCATATGTTAACTCAATACACATCACTTCAACTAAATGGTTCTAGATAGTTATAACGCCGATGGGGGTATACTGCATACAGTTTTGGGTAGCCTAGTAGGGGTGTATAGTAGCAGACTATAGTTACTTTGGGGGTTTCCCTCCCAGTTTTTTGTGTTACACCGGGTTCAAAGTGAGATTTTGGGACCTTTATGTTAACTCAATACACATTACTTCCACTAAATGGTTCTAGATAGTTATAACGCCGATGGGGGTATACTGCATACAGTTTTGGGTAGCCTAGTAGGTGTATAAAAGCAGACTATAGTTACTTTGGGGGTTTCCCTCCCACTTTTTGTGTTACAGGGGGTTGAAAGTGAGATTTTGGACCCTATGTTAACTCAATAAACATTACTTCCACTAAATGGTTCTAGATAGTTATAACGACGATGGGGGTATACTGGAAACAGTTTTGGGTAGCCTAGTCGGTGTATAAAAGCAGACTATAGTTACTTTGGGGGTTTCCCTCCCAGATTTTGTGTTTCAGCAGGTTCAAAGTGAGATTTTTGGCTTTGCGGGACCTCAATACACATTACTTCCACTAAATGGTTCTAGATAGTTATAACGCCGATGGGGGTATACTGCATACAGTTTTGGGTAGCCTAGTAGGTGTATAGTAGCAGACTATAGTTACTTTGGTGGTTTCCGTCCCAGTTTTTGTGTTACAGGAGGTTGAAAGTGAGATTTGGGACCCTATGTTAACTCAATAAACATTACTTCCACTAAATGGTTCTAGATAGTTATAACGCCGATGGGGGTATACTGGATACAGTTTTGGGTAGCCTAGTAGGTGTATAGTTGCAGACTATATTTCTTTGGGGGTTTCCCTCCCAGTTTTTTGTGTTACAGCGGGTTCAAAGTGAGATTTGTGGCTTTGCGGGACCTCAATACACATTACTTCCACTAAATGGTTCTAGATAGTTATAACGCCGATGGGGGTATACTGCATACAGTTTTTGGGTAGCCTAGTAGGTGTATAGTAGCAGACTATAGTTTTTTTGGGGTTTCCCTCCCAGTTTTTGTGTTACAGGGGGTTCAAAGTGAAATTTTTGGCTTTGCGGGACCTCAATACACATTACTTCCACTAAATGGTTCTAGGTATTATAACGCCGATGGGGGTATACTGCATACAGTTTTGGGTAGCCTAGTGGGTGTATAGTAGCAGACTATAGTTACTTTGGGGGATTCCTTCCAAGTTTTTTTCTTACAGGGGGTTGAAAGTGAGATTTTGGACCCTATGTTAACTCAATACACATTACTTCCTCTAAATGGTTCTAGATAGTTATAAAGTGATGGGGGTTTACTGCATACAGTTTTGGGTAGCCTAGTAGGTGTATAGTTGCAGACTATAGTTACTTTGGGGGTTTCCCTCCCAGTTTTTTGTGTTACAGGGGGTTGAAAGTGAGATTTTGGACCCTATGTTAACTCAATAAACATTACTTCCACTAAATGGTTCTAGATAGTTATAACGACGATGGGGGTATACTGGAAACAGTTTTGGGTAGCCTAGTAGGTGTATAGTAGCAGACTATAGTTACTTTGGGGGTTTCCCTCCCAGTTTTTGTGTTACAGGGGGTTCAAAGTGAGGTTTGGGACCCTATGTTAACTCAATAAACATTACTTCCACTAAATGGTTCTAGATAGTTATAACGATGATGGGGGTATACTGGAAACAGTTTTGGGTAGCCTAGTAGGTGTATAAAAGCAGACTATAGTTACTTTGGGGGTTTCCCTCCCAGTTTTTGTGTTACAGCAGGTTCAAAGTGAGATTTTTGGCTTTGCGGGACCTCAATACACATTACTTCCACTAAATGGTTCTAGATAGTTATAACGCCGATGGGGGTATACTGCATACAGTTTTGGGTAGCCTAGTAGGTGTATAGTAGCAGACTATAGTTACTTTGGTGGTTTCCCTCCCAGTTTTTGTGTTACAGGAGGTTGAAAGTGAGATTTGGGACCCTATGTTAACTCAATAAACATTACTTCCACTAAATGGTTCTAGATAGTTATAACGCCGATGGGGGTATACTGCATACAGTTTTGGGTAGCCTAGTAGGTGTATAGTTGCAGACTATAGTTTCTTTGGGGGTTTCCCTCCCAGTTTTTGTTTTACAGGGGGTTCAAAGTGAAATTTTTGGCTTTGCGGGACCTCAATACACATTACTTCCACTAAATGGTTCTAGGTATTATAACGCCGATGGGGGTATACTGCATACAGTTTTGGGTAGCCTAGTAGGTGTATAGTAGCAGACTATAGTTTTTTGGGGGTTTCCCTCCCAGTTTTTGTGTTACAGGGGTTCAAAGTGAAATTTTTGGCTTTGCGGGACCTCAATCACACATTACTTCCACTAAATGGTTTCTAGGTAGTATAACGCCGATGGGGGTATACTGCATACAGTTTTGGGTAGCCTAGTAGGAGTATAGTAGCAGACTATAGTTACTTTGGGGGTTTCCTTCCCAGTTTTTTTTCTTACAGGGGGTTGAAAGTGAGATTTTGGACCATATGTTAACTCAATACACATCACTTCAACTAAATGGTTCTAGATAGTTATAACGCCGATGGGGGTATACTGCATACAGTTTTGGGTAGCCTAGTAGGTGTATAGTAGCAGACTATAGTTACTTTGGGGGTTTCCCTCCCAGTTTTTGTGTTACAGCGGGTTCAAAGTGAGATTTGGGACCCTATGCGGACCTCAATACACATTACTTCCACTAAATGGTTCTAGATAGTTATAACGCCGATGGGGGGATACTGGATGGGGGGGTATACTGCATACAGTTTTGGGTAGCCTAGTAGGTGTATAGTAGCAGACTATAGTTACTTTGGGGGTTTCCCTCCTCCCAGTTTTGTGTGTTACAGGGGGTTGAAAGTGAGATTTTGGACCCTATGTTAACTCAATAAACATTACTTCCACTAAATGGTTCTAGATAGTTATAACGCCGATGGGGGTATACTGGATACAGTTTTTGGGTAGCCTAGTAGGTGTATAGTAGCAGACTATAGTTACTTTGGGGGTTTCCCTCCCAGTTTTTTTGTGTTACAGCAGGTTCAAAGTGAGATTTTTGGCTTTGCGGTTACCTCAATACACATTACTTCCACTAAATGGTTCTAGATAGTTATAACGCCGATGGGGGTATACTGCATACAGTTTTGGGTAGCCTAGTAGGTGTATAGTAGCAGACTATAGTTACTTTGGGGGTTTCCCTCCCAGTTTTTGTGTTACAGGGGGTTCAAAGTGAAATTTTTGGCTTTGCGGGACCTCAATACACATTACTTCCACTAAATGGTTCTAGGTATTATAACGCCGATGGGGGTATACTGCATACAGTTTTGGGTAGCCTAGTAGGTGTATAGTAGCAGACTATAGTTATTTTGGGAGTTTCCCTCCCAGTTTTTGTGTTACAGGGGGTTCAAAGTGAAATTTTTGGCTTTGCGGGACCTCAATACACATTACTTCCACTAAATGGTTCTAGGTATTATAACGCCGATGGGGGTATACTGCATACAGTTTTGGGTAGCCTAGTGGGAGTATAGTAGCAGACTATAGTTACTTTGGGGGATTCCTTCCAAGTTTTTTTCTTACAGGGGGTTGAAAGTGAGATTTTGGACCATATGTTAACTCAATACACATCACTTCAACTAAATGGTTCTAGATAGTTATAACGCCGATGGGGGTATACTGCATACAGTTTTGGGTAGCCTAGTAGGTGTATAGTAGCAGACTATAGTTACTTTGGGGGTTTCCCTCCCAGTTTTTGTGTTACAGCGGGTTCAAAGTGAGGTTTGGGACCCTATGTTAACTCAATAAACATTACTTCCACTAAATGGTTCTAGATAGTTATAACGCCGATGGGGGGATACTGGATACAGTTTTGGGTAGCCTAGTAGGTGTATAGTTGCAGACTATAGTTTCTTTGGGGGTTTCCCTCCCAGTTTTTGTGTTACAGCGGGTTCAAAGTGAGATTTTTGGCTTTGCGGACCTCAATACACATTACTTCCACTAAATGGTTCTAGATAGTTATAACGTGATGGGGGTTTACTGCATACAGTTTTGGGTAGCCTAGTAGGTGTATAGTAGCAGACTATAGTTACTTTGGGGGTTTCCCTCCCAGTTTTTGTGTTACAGGGGGTTGAAAGTGAGATTTTGGACCCTATGTTAACTCAATAAACATTACTTCCACTAAATGGTTCTAGATAGTTATAACGACGATGGGGGTATACTGGAAACAGTTTTGGGTAGCCTAGTCGGTGTATAAAAGCAGACTATAGTTACTTTGGGGGTTTCCCTCCCAGTTTTTTGTGTTACAGCAGGTTCAAAGTGAGATTTTTTGGCTTTGCGGGACCTCAATACACATTACTTCCACTAAATGGTTCTAGATAGTTATAACGCCGCCGGGGGGGTATACTGCATACAGTTTTGGGTAGCCTAGTAGGTGTATAGTAGCAGACTATAGTATTTTGGGAGTTTCCCTCCCAGTTTTTGTGTTACAGGGGGTTCAAAGTGAAATTTTTGGCTTTGCGGGACCTCAATACACATTACTTCCACTAAATGGTTCTAGATAGTTATAACGCCGATGGGGGTATACTGCATACAGTTTTGGGTAGCCTAGTGGGGTGTATAGTAGCAGACTATAGTTACTTTGGGGGTTTCCCTCCAAGTTTTTGTCTTACAGGGGGTTCAAAGTGAGATTTTTGGCTTTATGGGACCTCAATACACATTACTTCCACTAAATGGTTCTAGATAGTTATAACGCCGATGGGGGGGGTTTACTGCATACAGTTTTGGGTAGCCTAGTGGGTGTATAGTAGCAGACTATAGTTACTTTGGGGGTTTCCCTCCCAGTTTTTGTCTTACAGGGGGTTGAAAGTGAGATTTTGGGACCCTATGTTAACTCAATACACATTACTTCCACTAAATGGTTCTAGATAGTTATAACGCCGATGGGGGTATACTGGATACAGTTTTGGGTAGCCTAGTAGGGTGTATAGTAGCAGACTATAGTTACTTTGGGGGTTTCCCTCCCAGTTTTTGTGTTACAGCGGGTTCAAAGTGAGATTTGTGGCTTTGCGGGACCTCAATACACATTACTTCCACTAAATGGTTCTAGATAGTTATAACGCCGATGGGGGTATACTGCATACAGTTTTGGGTAGCCTAGTAGGTGTATAGTAGCAGACTATAGTTACTTTGGGGGTTTCCCTCCCAGTTTTTTGTGTTACAGGGGGGTTGAAAGTGAGATTTGGGACCCTATGTTAACTCAATAAACATTACTTCCACTAAATGGTTCTAGATAGTTATAACGCCGATGGAGGTATACTGGATACAGTTTTGGGTAGCCTAGTAGGTGTATAAAAGCAGACTATAGTTACTTTGGGGGTTTCCCTCCCAGTTTTTGTGTTACAGCGGGTTCAAAGTGAGATTTTTGGCTTTGCGGGACCTCAATACACATTACTTCCACTAAATGGTTCTAGATAGTTATAACGCCGATGGGGGTATACTGCATACAGTTTTGGGTAGCCTAGTAGGTGTATAGTAGCAGACTATAGTTACTTTGGTGGTTTCCCTCCCAGTTTTTGTGTTACAGGAGGTTGAAAGTGAGATTTGGGACCCTATGTTAACTCAATAAACATTACTTCCACTAAATGGTTCTAGATAGTTATAACGCCGATGGGGGTATACTGGATACAGTTTTGGGTAGCCTAGTAGGTGTATAGTAGCAGACTATAGTTATTTTGGGAGTTTCCCTCCCAGTTTTTGTGTTACAGGGGGTTCAAAGTGAGATTTTTGGCTTTGCGGGACCTCAATACACATTACTTCCACTAAATGGTTCTAGATAGTTATAACGCCGATGGGGGTATACTGCATACAGTTTTGGGTAGCCTAGTAGGTGTATAGTAGCAGACTATAGTTACTTTGGGGGTTTCCCTCCAGTTTTTTGTCTTAGGGGGGGGGTTGAAAGTGAGATTTTGGACCCTATGTTAACTCAATAAACATTACTTCCACTAAATGGTTCTAGATAGTTATAACGCCGATGGGGGTATACTGGATACAGTTTTGGGTAGCCTAGTAGGTGTATAGTAGCAGACTATAGTTACTTTGGGGGTTTCCCTCCCAGTTTTTTGTGTTACAGCGGGTTCAAAGTGAGATTTTTGGCTTTGCGGGACCTCAATACACATTACTTCCACTAAATGGTTCTAGATAGTTATAACGCCGATGGGGGTATACTGCATACAGTTTTGGGTAGCCTAGTAGGTGTATAGTTGCAGACTATAGTTACTTTGGGGGTTTCCCTCCCAGTTTTTGTGTTACAGGGGGTTCAAAGTGAAATTTTTGGCTTTGCGGGACCTCAATACACATTACCACTAAATGGTTCTAGATAGTTATAACGCCGATGGGGGTATACTGCATACAGTTTTGGGTAGCCTAGTAGGTGTATAGTAGCAGACTATAGTTATTTTGGGGGTTTCCCTCCCAGTTTTTGTGTTACAGGGGGTTCAAAGTGAAATTTTTGGCTTTGCGGGACCTCAATACACATTACTTCCACTAAATGGTTCTAGATAGTTATAACGCCGATGGGGGTATACTGCATACAGTTTTGGGTAGCCTAGTGGGTGTATAGTAGCAGACTATAGTTACTTTGGGGGTTTCCCTCCCAGTTTTTTTTTTCTTACAGGGGGTTGAAAGTGAGATTTTGGACCATATGTTAACTCAATACACATCACTTCAACTAAATGGTTCTAGATAGTTATAACGCCGATGGGGGTATACTGCATACAGTTTTGGGTAGCCTAGTAGGTGTATAGTAGCAGACTATAGTTACTTTGGGGGTTTCCCTCCCAGTTTTTTGTGTTACAGCGGGTTCAAAGTGATTTTGGGACCCTATGTTAACTCAATAAACATTACTTCCACTAAATGGTTCTAGATAGTTATAACGCCGATGGGGGTATACTGGATACAGTTTTGGGTAGCCTAGTAGGTGTATAGTTGCAGACTATAGTTACTTTTGGGGGTTTCCCTCCCAGTTTTTTGTGTTACAGCGGGTTCAAAGTGAGATTTTTGGCTTTGCGGACCTCAATACACATTACTTCCACTAAATGGTTCTAGATAGTTTTAACGCGTGATGGGGGTATACTGCATACAGTTTTGGGTAGCCTAGTAGGTGTATAGTAGCAGACTATAGTTACTTTGGGGGTTTCCCTCCCAGTTTTTTGTGTTACAGGGGGTTGAAAGTGAGATTTGGGACCCTATGTTAACTCAATAAACATTACTTCCACTAAATGGTTCTAGATAGTTATAACGCCGATGGGGGTATACTGGATACAGTTTTGGGTAGCCTAGTAGGGTGTATAGTAGCAGACTATAGTTACTTTGGGGGTTTCCCTCCCAGATTTTGTGTTACAGGGGGTTCAAAGTGAGATTTTTGGCTTTGCGGGACCTCAATACACATTACTTCCACTAAATGGTTCTAGATAGTTATAACGCCGATGGGGGTATACTGCATACAGTTTTGGGTAGCCTAGTAGGTGTATAGTAGCAGACTATAGTTACTTTGGGGGTTTCCCTCCCAGTTTTTTTGTGTTACAGGGGGTTCAAAGTGAAATTTTTGGCTTTGCGGGACCTCAATACACATTACTTCCACTAAATGGTTCTAGATAGTTATAACGCCGATGGGGGTATACTGCATACAGTTTTTGGGTAGCCTAGTGGGTGTATAGTAGCAGACTATAGTTACTTTGGGGGTTTCCCTCCCAGTTTTTGTGTTACAGGGGGTTGAAAGTGAGATTTTGGACCCTATGTTAACTCAATACACATTACTTCCACTAAATGGTTCTAGATAGTTATAAACGCCGATGGGGGTATACTGCATACAGTTTATACTGCATACAGTTTCGGGTAGCCTAGTAGGGTGTATAGTAGCAGACTATAGTTACTTTGGGGGTTTCCCTCCCAGTTTTTTGTGTTACAGGGGGTTGAAAGTGAGATTTTGGACCATATGTTAACTCAATACACATTACTTCCACTAAATGGTTCTAGATAGTTATAACGCCGATGGGGGTATACTGGATACAGTTTTGGGTAGCCTAGTAGGTGTATAGTAGCAGACTATAGTTACTTTGGGGGTTTCCCTCCCAGTTTTTGTGTTACAGGGGGTTCAAAGTGAGATTTTTGGCTTTGCGGGACCTCAATACACATTACTTCCACTAAATGGTTCTAGATAGTTATAACGCCGATGGGGGTATACTGCATACAGTTTTGGGTAGCCTAGTAGGTGTATAGTAGCAGACTATAGTTACTTTGGGGGTTTCCCTCCCAGTTTTTGTGTTACAGGGGGTTGAAAGTGAGATTTGGGACCCTATGTTAACTCAATAAACATTACTTCCACTAAATGGTTCTAGATAGTTATAACGCCGATGGGGGTATACTGGATACAGTTTTGGGTAGCCTAGTAGGTGTATAAAAGCAGACTATAGTTACTTTGGGGGTTTCCCTCCCAGATTTTGTGTTACAGCAGGTTCAAAGTGAGATTTTTGGCTTTGCGGGACCTCAATACACATAACTTCCACTAAATGGTTCTAGATAGTTATAACGCCGATGGGGGTATACTGCATACAGTTTTGGGTAGCCTAGTAGGTGTATAGTAGCAGACTATAGTTACTTTGGTGGTTTCCCTCCCAGTTTTTGTGTTACAGGAGGTTGAAAGTGAGATTTGGGACCCTATGTTAACTCAATAAACATTACTTCCACTAAATGGTTCTAGATAGTTATAACGCCGATGGGGGTATACTGGATACAGTTTTGGGTAGCCTAGTAGGTGTATAGTAGCAGACTATAGTTATTTTGGGGGTTTCCCTCCCAGTTTTTGTGTTACAGGGGGTTCAAAGTGAAATTTTTGGCTTTGCGGGATCTCAATACACATTACTTCCACTAAATGGTTCTAGGTATTATAACGCCGATGGGGGTATACTGCATACAGTTTTGGGTAGCCTAGTGGGTGTATAGTAGCAGACTATAGTTACTTTGGGGGATTCCTTCCAAGTTTTTTTCTTACAGCGGGTTGAAAGTGAGATTTTGGACCATATGTTAACTCAATACACATCACTTCAACTAAATGGTTCTAGATAGTTATAACGCCGATGGGGGTATACTGGATACAGTTTTGGGTAGCCTAGTAGGGGTATAGTAGCAGACTATAGTTACTTTGGGGGTTTCCCTCCCAGTTTTTGTGTTACAGCGGGTTCAAAGTGAGTTTTGGGACCCTATGTTAACTCAATAAACATTACTTCCACTAAATGGTTCTAGATAGTTATAACGCCGATGGGGGGATACTGGATACAGTTTTGGGTAGCCTAGTAGGTGTATAGTTGCAGACTATAGTTTCTTTGGGGGTTTCCCTCCCAGTTTTTGTGTTACAGGGGGTTGAAAGTGAGATTTGTGGCTTTGCGGACCTCAATACACATTACTTCCACTAAATGGTTCTAGATAGTTATAACGCCGATGGGGGTTTACTGCATACAGTTTTGGGTAGCCTAGTAGGTGTATAGTAGCAGACTATAGTTACTTTGGGGGTTTCCCTCCCAGTTTTTGTGTTACAGGGGTTGAAAGTGAGATTTGGGCCCTATGTTAACTCAATACACATTACTTCCACTAAATGGTTCTAGATAGTTATAACGCCGATGGGGGTATACTGGATACAGTTTTGGGTAGCCTAGTAGGTGTATAGTAGCAGACTATAGTTACTTTGGGGGTTTCCCTCCCAGTTTTTTTCTTACAGGGGGTTGAAAGTGAGATTTTGGACCATATGTTAACTCAATACACATTACTTCAACTAAATGGTTCTAGATAGTTATAACGCCGATGGGGGTATACTGCATACAGTTTTGGGTAGCCTAGTGGGTGTATAGTAGCAGACTATAGTTACTTTGGGGGTTTCCCTCCCAGTTTTTGTATTACAGGGGGTTAAAAGTGAAATTTTTGGCTTTGTGGGACCTCAATACACATTACTTCCACTAAATGGTTCTAGATAGTTATAACGCCGATGGGGGTTTACTGCATACAGTTTTGGGTAGCCTAGTAGGTGTATAGTAGCAGACTATAGTTACTTTGGGGGTTTCCCTCCCAGTTTTTGTGTTACAGGGGGTTGAAAGTGAGATTTTGGACCCTATGTTAACTCAATAAACATTACTTCCACTAAATGGTTCTAGATAGTTATAACGCCGATGGGGGTATACTGGAAACAGTTTTGGGTAGCCTAGTAGGTGTATAAAAGCAGACTATAGTTACTTTGGGGGTTTCCCTCCCAGTTTTTTGTGTTACAGCAGGTTCAAAGTGAGATTTTTGGCTTTGCGGGACCTCAATACACATTACTTCCACTAAATGGTTCTAGATAGTTATAACGCGCCGATGGGGGTATACTGCATACAGTTTTGGGTAGCCTAGTAGGTGTATAGTAGCAGACTATAGTTACTTTGGTGGTTTCCCTCCCAGTTTTTGTGTTACAGGGGGTTGAAAGTGAGATTTGGGACCCTATGTTAACTCAATAAACATTACTTCCACTAAATGGTTCTAGATAGTTATAACGCCGATGGGGGTATACTGGATACAGTTTTGGGTAGCCTAGTAGGTGTATAGTAGCAGACTATAGTTACTTTGGGGGTTTCCCTCCCAGTTTTTGTGTTACAGGGGGTTCAAAGTGAAATTTTTGGCTTTGCGGGACCTCAATACACATTACTTCCACTAAATGGTTCTAGGTATTATAACGCCGATGGGGGTATACTGCATACAGTTTTGGGTAGCCTAGTGGGTGTATAGTAGCAGACTATAGTTACTTTGGGGGTTTCCCTCCCAGTTTTTTTGTTACAGGGGGTTGAAAGTGAGATTTTTGGACCATATGTTAACTCAATACACATCACTTCAACTAAATGGTTCTAGATAGTTATAACGCCGATGGGGGTATACTGCATACAGTTTTGGGTAGCCTAGTAGGTGTATAGTAGCAGACTATAGTTACTTTGGGGGTTTCCCTCCCAGTTTTTGTGTTACAGCGGGTTCAAAGTGAGGTTTGGGACCCTATGTTAACTCAATAAACATTACTTCCACTAAATGGTTCTAGATAGTTATAACGCCGATGGGGGTATACTGGATACAGTTTTGGGTAGCCTAGTAGGTGTATAGTAGCAGACTATAGTTTCTTTGGGGGTTTCCCTCCCATTGTGTTACAGCGGGTTCAAAGTGAGATTTTTGGCTTTGCGGACCTCAATACACATTACTTCCACTAAATGGTTCTAGATAGTTATAACGCCGATGGGGGTTTACTGCATACAGTTTTGGGTAGCCTAGTAGGTGTATAGTAGCAGACTATAGTTACTTTGGGGGTTTCCCTCCCAGTTTTTGTGTTACAGGGGGGGTTGAAAGTGAGATTTTGGACCCTATGTTAACTCAATAAACATTACTTCCACTAAATGGTTCTAGATAGTTATAACGACGATGGGGGTATACTGGAAACAGTTTTGGGTAGCCTAGTAGGTGTATAAGCAGCAGACTATAGTTACTTTTGGGGGTTTCCCTCCCAGTTTTTGTGTTACAGCAGGTTCAAAGTGAGATTTTTGGCTTTGCGGGACCTCAATACACATTACTTCCACTAAATGGTTCTAGATAGTTATAACGCCGATGGGGGTATACTGCATACAGTTTTGGGTAGCCTAGTAGGTGTATAGTAGCAGACTATAGTTACTTTGGGGGTTTCCCTCCCAGTTTTTGTGTTACAGGGGGTTGAAAGTGAGATTTTGGACCCTATGTTAACTCAATAAACATTACTTCCACTAAATGGTTCTAGATAGTTATAACGCCGATGGGGGTATACTGGATACAGTTTTGGGTAGCCTAGTAGGTGTATAGTTGCAGACTATAGTTTCTTTGGGGGTTTCCCTCCCAGTTTTTTTGTGTTACAGCGGGTTGAAAGTGAGATTTTTGGCTTTGCGGGACTCTCAATACACATTACTTCCACTAAATGGTTCTAGATAGTTATAACGCCGATGGGGTATACTGCATACAGTTTTGGGTAGCCTAGTAGGTGTATAGTAGCAGACTATAGTTACTTTGGGGGTTTCCCTCCCAGTTTTTTTGTGTTACAGGGGTTGAAAGTGAGATTTTGGACCCTATGTTAACTCAATACACATTACTTCCACTAAATGGTTCTAGATAGTTTTATAACGCCGATGGGGGTATACTGGATACAGTTTTGGGTAGCCTAGTAGGTGTATAGTAGCAGACTATAGTTACTTTGGGGGTTTCCCTCCCAGTTTTTGTGTTACAGCGGGTTCAAAGTGAGATTTTTGGCTTTGCGGGACCTCAATACACATAACTTCCACTAAATGGTTCTAGATAGTTATAACGCCGATGGGGGTATACTGGCATACAGTTTTGGGTAGCCTAGTAGGTGTATAGTAGCAGACTATAGTTACTTTGGGGGTTTCCCTCCCAGTTTTTGTGTTACAGGGGGTTCAAAGTGAGATTTGGGACCCTATGTTAACTCAATAAACATTACTTCCACTAAATGGTTCTAGATAGTTATAACGCCGATGGGGGTATACTGGATACAGTTTTGGGTAGCCTAGTAGGTGTATAGTAGCAGACTATAGTTTCTTTGGGGGTTTCCCTCCCAGTTTTTGTGTTACAGCGGGTTCAAAGTGAGATTTTTGGCTTTGCGGGACCTCAATACACATTACTTCCACTAAATGGTTCTAGATAGTTATAACGCCGATGGGGGTATACTGCATACAGTTTTGGGTAGCCTAGTAGGTGTATAGTAGCAGACTATAGTTACTTTGGGGGTTTCCCTCCCAGTTTTTGTGTTACAGGGGGTTGAAAGTGAGATTTTGGACCCTATGTTAACTCAATAAACATTACTTCCACTAAATGGTTCTAGATAGTTATAACGCCGATGGGGGTATACTGGAAACAGTTTTGGGTAGCCTAGTAGGTGTATAAAAGCAGACTATAGTTACTTTGGGGGTTTCCCTCCCAGTTTTTTGTGTTACAGCAGGTTCAAAGTGAGATTTTTGGCTTTGCGGGACCTCAATACACATTACTTCCACTAAAAATGGTTCTAGATAGTTATAACGCCGATGGGGGTATACTGCATACAGTTTTGGGTAGCCTAGTAGGTGTATAGTAGCAGACTATAGTTACTTTGGTGGTTTCCCTCCCAGTTTTTGTGTTACAGGAGGTTGAAAGTGAGATTTGGGACCCTATGTTAACTCAATAAACATTACTTCCACTAAATGGTTCTAGATAGTTTATAACGCCGATGGGGGTATACTGGATACAGTTTTGGGTAGCCTAGTAGGTGTATAGTTGCAGACTATAGTTTCTTTGGGGGTTTCCCTCCCAGTTTTTTGTGTTACAGCGGGTTCAAATGAGATTTGTGGCTTTGCGGGACCTCAATACACATTACTTCCACTAAATGGTTCTAGATAGTTATAACGCCGATGGGGGTATACTGCATACAGTTTTGGGTAGCCTAGTAGGTGTATAGTAGCAGACTATAGTTACTTTGGTGGTTTCCCTCCCAGTTTTTGTGTTACAGGGGGTTCAAAGTGAAATTTTTGGCTTTGCGGGACCTCAATACACATTACTTCCACTAAATGGTTCTAGATAGTTATAACGCCGATGGGGGTATACTGCATACAGTTTTGGGTAGCCTAGTGGGTGTATAGTAGCAGACTATAGTTACTTTGGGGTTTCCCTCCCAGTTTTTTTCTTACAGGGGGTTGAAAGTGAGATTTTTGGACCATATGTTAACTCAATACACATCACTTCAACTAAATGGTTCTAGATAGTTATAACGCCGATGGGGGTTTACTGCATACAGTTTTGGGTAGCCTAGTAGGTGTATAGTAGCAGACTATAGTTACTTTGGTGGTTTCCCTCCCAGTTTTTGTGTTACAGGGGGTTGAAAGTGAGATTTTGGACCCTATGTTAACTCAATAAACATTACTTCCACTAAATGGTTCTAGATAGTTATAACGCCGATGGGGGTATACTGGAAACAGTTTTGGGTAGCCTAGTAGGTGTATAAAAGCAGACTATAGTTACTTTGGGGGTTTCCCTCCCAGATTTTGTGTTACAGCAGGTTCAAAGTGAGATTTTTGGCTTTGCGGGACCTCAATACACATTACTTCCACTAAATGGTTCTAGATAGTTATAACGCCGATGGGGGTATACTGCATACAGTTTTGGGTAGCCTAGTAGGTGTATAGTAGCAGACTATAGTTACTTTGGGGGTTTCCCTCCCAGTTTTTGTGTTACAGGGGGTTGAAAGTGAGATTTTGGACCCTATGTTAACTCAATAAACATTACTTCCACTAAATGGTTCTAGATAGTTATAACGCCGATGGGGGTATACTGGATACAGTTTTGGGTAGCCTAGTAGGTGTATAGTAGCAGACTATAGTTACTTTGGGGGTTTCCCTCCCAGTTTTTGTGTTACAGCGGGTTCAAAGTGAGATTTTTGGCTTTGCGGGACTCTCAATACACATTACTTCCACTAAATGGTTCTAGATAGTTATAACGCCGATGGGGGTATACTGCATACAGTTTTGGGTAGCCTAGTAGGTGTATAGTAGCAGACTATAGTTACTTTGGGGGTTTCCCTCCCAGTTTTTGTGTTACAGGGGGTTGAAAGTGAGATTTGGGACCCTATGTTAACTCAATAAACATTACTTCCACTAAATGGTTCTAGATAGTTATAACGCCGATGGGGGTATACTGGATACAGTTTTGGGTAGCCTAGTAGGTGTATAGTAGCAGACTATAGTTACTTTGGGGGTTTCCCTCCCAGTTTTTGTGTTACAGCGGGTTCAAAGTGAGATTTTTGGCTTTGCGGGACCTCAATACACATTACTTCCACTAAATGGTTCTAGATAGTTATAACGCCGATGGGGGTATACTGCATACAGTTTTGGGTAGCCTAGTAGGTGTATAGTAGCAGACTATAGTTACTTTGGGGGTTTCCCTCCCAGTTTTTGTGTTACAGGGGGTTGAAAGTGAGATTTTGGACCCTATGTTAACTCAATAAACATTACTTCCACTAAATGGTTCTAGATAGTTATAACGCCGATGGGGGTATACTGGATACAGTTTTGGGTAGCCTAGTAGGTGTATAAAAGCAGACTATAGTTACTTTGGGGGTTTCCCTCCCAGTTTTTGTGTTACAGCAGGTTCAAAGTGAGATTTTTGGCTTTGCGGGACCTCAATACACATTACTTCCACTAAATGGTTCTAGATAGTTATAACGCCGATGGGGGTATACTGCATACAGTTTTGGGTAGCCTAGTAGGTGTATAGTAGCAGACTATAGTTACTTTGGGGGTTTCCCTCCCAGTTTTTGTGTTACAGGAGGTTGAAAGTGAGATTTTGGACCCTATGTTAACTCAATAAACATTACTTCCACTAAATGGTTCTAGATAGTTATAACGCCGATGGGGGTATACTGGATACAGTTTTGGGTAGCCTAGTAGGTGTATAGTTGCAGACTATAGTTACTTTGGGGGTTTCCCTCCCAGTTTTTGTGTTACAGCAGGTTCAAAGTGAGATTTTTGGCTTTGCGGGACCTCAATACACATTACTATTTCCACTAAATGGTTCTAGATAGTTATAACGCCGATGGGGGTATACTGCATACAGTTTTGGGTAGCCTAGTAGGTGTATAGTAGCAGACTATAGTTACTTTGGTGGTTTCCCTCCCAGTTTTTGTGTTACAGGAGGTTGAAAGTGAGATTTGGGACCCTATGTTAACTCAATAAAAACATTACTTCCACTAAATGGTTCTAGATAGTTATAACGCCGATGGGGGTATACTGGATACAGTTTTGGGTAGCCTAGTAGGTGTATAGTTGCAGACTATAGTTTCTTTGGGGGTTTCCCTCCCAGTTTTTGTGTTACAGCGGGTTCAAAGTGAGATTTGTGGCTTTGCGGGACCTCAATACACATTACTTCCACTAAATGGTTCTAGATAGTTATAACGCCGATGGGGGTATACTGCATACAGTTTTGGGTAGCCTAGTAGGTGTATAGTAGCAGACTATAGTTACTTTGGGGGTTTCCCTCCCAGTTTTTGTGTTACAGGGGGTTCAAAGTGAAATTTTTGGCTTTGCGGGACCTCAATACACATTACTTCCACTAAATGGTTCTAGATATTATAACGCCGATGGGGGTATACTGCATACAGTTTTTGGTAGCCTAGTGGGTGTATAGTAGCAGACTATAGTTACTTTGGGGGATTCCCTCCAAGTTTTTTTCTTACAGGGGGTTGAAAGTGAGATTTTTGGGCCTATGTTAACTCAATACACATTACTTCCACTAAATGGTTCTAGATAGTTATAACGCCGATGGGGGTATACTGCATACAGTTTTGGGTAGCCTAGTAGGTGTATAGTAGCAGACTATAGTTTACTTTGGGGGTTCCCTCCCAGTTTTTTGTGTTACAGGGGGTTGAAAGTGAGATTTTGGACCCTATGTTAACTCAATAAACATTACTTCCACTAAATGGTTCTAGATAGTTATAACGCCGATGGGGGGGTATACTGGAAACAGTTTTGGGTAGCCTAGTAGGTGTATAAAAGCAGACTATAGTTACTTTGGGGGTTTCCCTCCCAGTTTTTGTGTTACAGCGGGTTCAAAGTGAGATTTTTGGCTTTGCGGGACCTCAATACACATTACTTCCACTAAATGGTTCTAGATAGTTATAACGCCGATGGGGGTATACTGCATACAGTTTTGGGTAGCCTAGTAGGTGTATAGTAGCAGACTATAGTTACTTTGGGGGTTTCCCTCCCAGTTTTTGTGTTACAGGGGGTTGAAAGTGAGATTTTGGACCCTATGTTAACTCAATAAACATTACTTCCACTAAATGGTTCTAGATAGTTATAACGCCGATGGGGGTATACTGGATACAGTTTTGGGTAGCCTAGTAGGTGTATAGTTGCAGACTATAGTTACTTTGGGGGTTTCCCTCCCAGTTTTTGTGTTACAGGGGGTTCAAAGTGAGATTTTGTGGCTTTGCGGGACCTCAATACACATTACTTCCACTAAATGGTTCTAGATAGTTATAACGCCGATGGGGGTATACTGCATACAGTTTTGGGTAGCCTAGTAGGTGTATAGTAGCAGACTATAGTTACTTTGGTGGTTTCCCTCCCAGTTTTTGTGTTACAGGGAGGTTGAAAGTGAGATTTTGGGACCCTATGTTAACTCAATAAACATTACTTCCACTAAATGGTTCTAGATAGTTATAACGCCGATGGGGGTATACTGGAAACAGTTTTGGGTAGCCTAGTAGGTGTATAGTAGCAGACTATAGTTTACTTTGGGGGTTTCCCTCCCAGTTTTTGTGTTACAGCGGGTTCAAAGTGAGATTTGTGGCTTTGCGGGACCTCAATACACATTACTTCCACTAAATGGTTCTAGATAGTTATAACGCCGATGGGGGTATACTGCATACAGTTTTGGGTAGCCTAGTAGGTGTATAGTAGCAGACTATAGTATTTTGGGAGTTTCCCTCCCAGTTTTTGTGTTACAGGGGGTTCAAAGTGAAATTTTTGGCTTTGCGGGACCTCAATACACATTACTTCCACTAAATGGTTCTAGGTAGTTATAACGCCGATGGGGGTATACTGCATACAGTTTTGGGTAGCCTAGTGGGTGTATAGTAGCAGACTATAGTTACTTTGGGATATTCCTTCCAAGTTTTTTTCTTACAGGGGGTTGAAAGTGAGATTTTGGACCATATGTTAACTCAATACACATCACTTCAACTAAATGGTTCTAGATAGTTATAACACCGATGGGGGTTTACTGCATACAGTTTTGGGTAGCCTAGTAGGTGTATAGTAGCAGACTATAGTTACTTTGGTGGTTTCCCTCCCAGTTTTTGTGTTACAGGGGGTTGAAAGTGAGATTTTGGACCCTATGTTAACTCAATAAACATTACTTCCACTAAATGGTTCTAGATAGTTATAACGCCGATGGGGGTATACTGGAAACAGTTTTGGGTAGCCTAGTAGGTGTATAATAAGCAGACTATAGTTACTTTGGGGGTTTCCCTCCCAGTTTTTGTGTTACAGCAGGTTCAAAGTGAGATTTTTGGCTTTGCGGGACCTCAATACACATTACTTCCACTAAATGGTTCTAGATAGTTATAACGCCGATGGGGGTATACTGCATACAGTTTTGGGTAGCCTAGTAGGTGTATAGTAGCAGACTATAGTTACTTTGGTGGTTTCCCTCCCAGTTTTTGTGTTACAGGAGGTTGAAAGTGAGATTTTGGACCCTATGTTAACTCAATAAACATTACTTCCACTAAATGGTTCTAGATAGTTATAACGCCGATGGGGGTATACTGGATACAGTTTTGGGTAGCCTAGTAGGTGTATAGTAGCAGACTATAGTTTATTTGGGGGTTTCCCTCCCAGTTTTTGTGTTACAGCGGGTTCAAAGTGAGATTTGTGGCTTTGCGGGACCTCAATACACATTACTTCCACTAAATGGTTCTAGATAGTTATAACGCCGATGGGGGTATACTGCATACAGTTTTGGGTAGCCTAGTAGGTGTATAGTAGCAGACTATAGTTACTTTGGGGGTTTCCCTCCCAGTTTTTGTGTTACAGGGGGTTGAAAGTGAGATTTTGGGACCCTATGTTAACTCAATAAACATTACTTCCACTAAATGGTTCTAGATAGTTATAACGCCGATGGGGGGTATACTGGATACAGTTTTGGGTAGCCTAGTAGGGTATATAGTAGCAGACTATAGTTTCTTTGGGGGTTTCCCTCCCAGTTTTTGTGTTACAGCGGGTTCAAAGTGAGATTTGTGGCTTTGCGGGACCTCAATACACATTACTTCCACTAAATGGTTCTAGATAGTTATAACGCCGATGGGGGTATACTGCATACAGTTTTGGGTAGCCTAGTAGGTGTATAGTAGCAGACTATAGTTATTTTGGGAGTTTCCCTCCCAGTTTTTGTGTTACAGGGGGTTCAAAGTGAAATTTTTGGCTTTGCGGGACCTCAATACACATTACTTCCACTAAATGGTTCTAGATAGTTATAACGCCGATGGGGGTATACTGCATACAGTTTTGGGTAGCCTAGTGGGTGTATAGTAGCAGACTATAGTTACTTTGGGATATTCCCTCCAAGTTTTTTTCTTACAGGGGGTTGAAAGTGAGATTTTGGACCATATGTTAACTCAATACACATCACTTCAACTAAATGGTTCTAGATAGTTATAACGCCGATGGGGGTATACTGCATACAGTTTTGGGTAGCCTAGTAGGTGTATAGTAGCAGACTATAGTTACTTTGGGGGTTTCCCTCCCAGTTTTTGTGTTACAGGGGGTTGAAAGTGAGATTTTGGACCCTATGTTAACTCAATAAACATTACTTCCACTAAATGGTTCTAGATAGTTATAACGCCGATGGGGGTATACTGGAAACAGTTTTGGGTAGCCTAGTAGGTGTATAAAAGCAGACTATAGTTACTTTGGGGGTTTCCCTCCCAGTTTTTTTGTGTTACAGCAGGTTCAAAGTGAGATTTTTGGCTTTGCGGGACCTCAATACACATTACTTCCACTAAATGGTTCTAGATAGTTATAACGCCGATGGGGGTATACTGCATACAGTTTTGGGTAGCCTAGTAGGTGTATAGTAGCAGACTATAGTTACTTTGGGGTTTCCCTCCCAGTTTTTGTGTTACAGGAGGTTGAAAGTGAGATTTTGGACCCTATGTTAACTCAATAAACATTACTTCCACTAAATGGTTCTAGATAGTTATAACGCCGATGGGGGTTTACTGCATACAGTTTTGGGTAGCCTAGTAGGTGTATAGTAGCAGACTATAGTTACTTTGGGGGTTTCCCTCCCAGTTTTTGTGTTACAGGGGGTTGAAAGTGAGATTTTGGACCCTATGTTAACTCAATAAACATTACTTCCACTAAATGGTTCTAGATAGTTTATAACGCCGATGGGGGTATACTGGAAACAGTTTTGGGTAGCCTAGTAGGTGTATAAAAGCAGACTATAGTTACTTTGGGGGTTTCCCTCCCAGTTTTTTGTGTTACAGCAGGTTCAAAGTGAGATTTTTGGCTTTGCGGGACCTCAATACACATTACTTCCACTAAATGGTTCTAGATAGTTATAACGCCGATGGGGGTATACTGCATACAGTTTTGGGTAGCCTAGTAGGTGTATAGTAGCAGACTATAGTTACTTTGGGGGTTTCCCTCCCAGTTTTTGTGTTACAGGAGGTTGAAAGTGAGATTTGGGACCCTATGTTAACTCAATAAACATTACTTCCACTAAATGGTTCTAGATAGTTATAACGCCGATGGGGGTATACTGGATACAGTTTTGGGTAGCCTAGTAGGTGTATAGTTGCAGACTATAGTTTCTTTGGGGGGTTTCCCTCCCAGTTTTGTGTTACAGCGGGTTCAAAGTGAGATTTGTGGCTTTGCGGGACCTCAATACACATTACTTCCACTAAATGGTTCTAGATAGTTATAACGCCGATGGGGGTATACTGCATACAGTTTTGGGTAGCCTAGTAGGTGTATATAGTAGCAGACTATAGTTACTTTGGGGTTTCCCTCCCAGTTTTTGTGTTACAGGGGGTTCAAAGTGAGATTTTTGGCTTTGCGGGACCTCAATACACATTACTTCCACTAAATGGTTCTAGATAGTTATAACGCCGATGGGGGTATACTGCATACAGTTTTGGGTAGCCTAGTAGGTGTATAGTAGCAGACTATAGTTACTTTGGTGGTTTCCCTCCCAGTTTTTGTGTTACAGGAGGTTGAAAGTGAGATTTTGGACCCTATGTTAACTCAATAAACATTACTTCCACTAAATGGTTCTAGATAGTTATAACGCCGATGGGGGTATACTGGATACAGTTTTGGGTAGCCTAGTAGGTGTATAGTTGCAGACTATAGTTTCTTTGGGGGTTTCCTCCCAGTTTTTGTGTTACAGCGGGTTCAAAGTGAGATTTTTGGCTTTGCGGGACCTCAATACACATTACTTCCACTAAATGGTTCTAGATAGTTATAACGCCGATGGGGGGTATACTGCATACAGTTTTGGGTAGCCTAGTAGGTGTATAGTAGCAGACTATAGTTATTTTGGGGGTTTCCCTCCCAGTTTTTTGTGTTACAGGGGGTTCAAAGTGAAATTTTTGGCTTTGCGGGACCTCAATACACATTACTTCCACTAAATGGTTCTAGGTATTATAACGCCGATGGGGGTATACTGCATACAGTTTTGGGTAGCCTAGTGGGTGTGTATAGTAGCAGACTATAGTTACTTTGGGGTATTCCCTTCCAAGTTTTTTTTCTTACAGGGGGTTGAAAGTGAGATTTTGGACCCTATGTTAACTCAATACACATTACTTCCACTAAATGGTTCTAGATAGTTATAACGCCGATGGGGGTTTACTGGATACAGTTTGGGTAGCCTAGTAGGTGTATATAGTAGCAGACTATAGTTACTTTGGGGTTTCCCTCCCAGTTTTTGTGTTACAGGGGTTGAAAGTGTGAGATTTTGGACCCTATGTTAACTCAATAAACATTACTTCCACTAAATGGTTCTAGATAGTTATAACGATGATGGGGGTATACTGGAAACAGTTTTTGGGTAGCCTAGTAGGTGTATATAAGTAGCAGACTATAGTTACTTTGGGGGTTTCCCTCCCAGTTTTTGTGTTACAGCAGGTTCAAAGTGAGATTTTGGGCTTTGCGGGACCTCAATACACATTACTTCCACTAAATGGTTCTAGATAGTTATAACGCCG
This sequence comes from Urechis unicinctus, assembly GCA_034190875.2. Taxonomy (NCBI): domain Eukaryota; kingdom Metazoa; phylum Annelida; class Polychaeta; order Xenopneusta; family Urechidae; genus Urechis; species Urechis unicinctus. Next base: position 80,114 of record JAXDRA010001067.1, read on the forward strand.
ATGGGGTATACTGCATACAGTTTTGGGTAGCCTAGTAGGTGTATAGTAGCAGACTATAGTTACTTGGGGGTTTCCCTCCCAGTTTTTGTGTGTTACAGGAGGTTGAAAGTGAGATTTTGGACCCTATGTTAACTCAATAAACATTACTTCCACTAAATGGTTCTAGATAGTTATAACGCCGATGGGGGTATACTGCATACAGTTTTGGGTAGCCTAGTAGGTGTATAGTAGCAGACTATAGTTACTTTGGGGGTTTCCCTCCCAGTTTTTGTGTTACAGGGGGTTGAAAGTGAGATTTTGGACCCTATGTTAACTCAATAAACATTACTTCCACTAAATGGTTCTAGATAGTTATAACGCCGATGGGGGTATACTGGATACAGTTTTGGGTAGCCTAGTAGGTGTATAGTAGCAGACTATAGTTACTTTGGGGGTTTCCCTCCCAGTTTTGTGTTACAGCGGGTTCAAAGTGAGATTTTTGGCTTTGCGGGACCTCAATACACATTACTTCCACTAAATGGTTCTAGATAGTTATAACGCCGATGGGGGTATACTGGATACAGTTTTGGGTAGCCTAGTAGGTGTATAGTAGCAGACTATAGTTACTTTGGGGGTTTCCCTCCCAGTTTTTGTGTTACAGAGGGTTCAAAGTGAGATTTTGGACCCTATGTTAACTCAATAACATTACTTCCACTAAATGGTTCTAGATAGTTATAACGCCGATGGGGGTATACTGGATACAGTTTTGGGTAGCCTAGTAGGTGTATAGTAGCAGACTATAGTTACTTTGGGGGTTTCCCTCCCAGTTTTGTGTTACAGGGGTTCAAAGTGAGATTTTGGCTTTGTTAACTCAATACACATTACTTCCACTAAATGGTTCTAGATAGTTATAACGCCGATGGGGGTATACTGGATACAGTTTTGGGTAGCCTAGTTGGTGTATAGTAGCAGACTATAGTTACTTTGGGGGTTTCCCTCCCAGTTTTTGTGTTACAGGGGGTTCAAAGTGAGATTTTTGGCTTTGCGGGAACTCAATACACATTACTTCCACTAAATGGTTCTAGATAGTTATAACGCCGATGGGGGTATACTGGATACAGTTTTGGGTAGCCTAGTAGGTGTATATAGTAGCAGACTATAGTTTACTTTGGGGGTTTCCCTCCCAGTTTTTTGTGTTTACAGGGGGTTCAAAGTGAGATTTTTGGCTTTGCGGGACTCAATACACATTACTTCCACTAAATGGTTCTAGATAGTTATAACGCCGATGGGGGGTATACTGCATACAGTTTTGGGTAGCCTAGTGGGTGTATAGTAGCAGACTATAGTTACTTTGGGGGTTTCCCTCCCAGTTTTTGTGTTACAGGGGGTTCAAAGTGAGATTTTGGACCATATGTTAACTCAATACACATACTTCCACTAAATGGTTCTAGATAGTTATAACGCCGATGGGGGTATACTGCATACAGTTTTGGGTAGCCTAGTAGGGTATATAGTAGCAGACTATAGTTACTTTGGGGGTTTCCCTCCCAGTTTTTGTGTTACAGGGTGTTCAAAGTGAGATTTTGGACCCTATGTTAACTCAATACACATTACTTCCACTAAATGGTTCTAGATAGTTATAACGCCGATGGGGGTATACTGGATACAGTTTTGGGTAGCCTAGTGGGTGTATAGTAGCAGACCATAGTTACTTTGGGGTTTCCCTCCCAGTTTTTGTGTTACAGGGGGTTCAAAGTGAGATTTTTGGCTTTGCGGGACCTCAATACACATTACTTCCACTAAATGGTTCTAGATAGTTATAACGCCGATGGGGGTATACTGCATACAGTTTTGGGTAGCCTAGTGGGTGTATAGTAGCAGACCATAGTTACTTTGGGGGTTTTTCCTCCCAGTTTTTGTGGGTTACAGGGGTTGAAAGTGAGATTTTTGGGACCCTATGTTAACTCAATACACATTACTTCCACTAAATGGTTCTAGATAGTTATAACGCCGATGGGGGTATACTGGATACAGTTTTGGGTAGCCTAGTAGGTGTATATAGTAGCAGACTATAGTTACTTTGGGGGTTTCCCTCCCAGTTTTTGTGTTACAGCGGGTTCAAAGTGAGAGATTTTGGACACTATGGGACTCAATACACATTACTTCCACTAAATGGTTCTAGATAGTTATAACGCCGATGGGGGTATACTGCATACAGTTTTGGGTAGCCTAGTGGGTGTATAGTAGCAGACCATAGTTACTTTGGGGGTTTCCCTCCCAGTTTTTTGTGTTACAGGGGTTCAAAGTGAGATTTTTGGCTTTGCGGGACCTCAATACACATAGCTTCCACTAAATGGTTCTAGATAGTTATAACGCCGATGGGGGTATACTGGATACAGTTTTGGGTAGCCTAGTGGGTGTATAGTAGCAGACTATAGTTACTTTGGTGGTTTCCCTCCCAGTTTTTTGTGTTACAGGGGTTCAAAGTGAGATTTTTGGCTTTGCGGGACCTCAATACACATTACTTCCACTAAATGGTTCTAGATAGTTATAACGCCGATGGGGGTATACTGCATACAGTTTTGGGTAGCCTAGTGGGTGTATAGTAGCAGACTATAGTTACTTTGGGGGTTTCCCTCCCAGTTTTTGTGTTACAGGGGGTTGAAAGTGAGATTTTTGGACCTTATGTTAACTCAATACACATTACTTCCACTAAATGGTTCTAGATAGTTATAACGCCGATGGGGGGGTATACTGGATACAGTTTTTTGGGTAGCCTAGTGGGTGTATAGTAGCAGACTATAGTTACTTTGGGGGTTTCCCTCCCAGTTTTTGTGTTACAGGGGGTTGAAAGTGAGTGAGATTTTTTTGGACCCTATGTTAACTCAATACACATTAGCTTCCACTAAATGGTTCTAGATAGTTATAACGCCGATGGGGGTATACTGGATACAGTTTTGGGTAGCCTAGTGGGTGTATAGTAGCAGACTATAGTTACTTTGGGGGTTTCCCTCCCAGTTTTTGTGTTACAGGGGTTCAAAGTGAGATTTTTGGCTTTGCGGGACCTCAATACACATTACTTCCACTAAATGGTTCTAGATAGTTATAACGCCGATGGGGGTTATACTGCATACAGTTTTGGGTAGCCTAGGGGGTGTATAGTAGCAGACTATAGTTACTTTGGGGTTTCCCTCCCAGTTTTTGTGTTACAGGGGGTTGAAAGTGAGATTTTGGACCCTATGTTAACTCAATAAACACATACTTCCACTAAATGGTTCTAGATAGTTATAACGCCGATGGGGGTATACTGGATACAGTTTTGGGTAGCCTAGTAGGTGTATAGTAGCAGACTATAGTTACTTTGGGGGTTTTCCCTCCCAGTTTTTGTGTTACAGGGGGTTCAAAGTGAGATTTTTGGCTTTGCGGGACCTCAATACACATTAGCTTCCACTAAATGGTTCTAGATAGTTATAACGCCGATGGGGGTATACTGGATACAGTTTTGGGTAGCCTAGTAGGTGTATAGTAGCAGACTATAGTTACTTTGGGGGTTTCCCTCCCAGTTTTTGTGTTACAGGGGGTTGAAAGTGAGATTTTGGGACCCTATGTTAACTCAATAAACATACTTCCACTAAATGGTTCTAGATAGTTATAACGCCGATGGGGGTATACTGGATACAGTTTTGGGTAGCCTAGTAGGTGTATAGTAGCAGACTATAGTTACTTTGGGGTTTCCCTCCCAGTTTTTGTGTTACAGGGGGTTCAAAAGTGAGATTTTGGACCCTATGTTAACTCAATAAACATTACTTCCACTAAATGGTTCTAGATAGTTATAACGCCGATGGGGGTATACTGGATACAGTTTTGGGTAGCCTAGTGGGTGTATAGTAGCAGACCATAGTTACTTTTGGGGGTTCCCTCCCAGTTTTTGTGTTACAGCAGGTTCAAAGTGAGATTTTTGGCTTTGCGGGACCTCAATACACATTACTTCCACTAAATGGTTCTAGATAGTTATAACGCCGATGGGGGTATACTGCATACAGTTTTGGGTAGCCTAGTGGGTGTATAGTAGCAGACTATAGTTACTTGGGGGTTTCCCTCCAGTTTTTTGTGTTACAGGGGGTTCAAAGTGAGATTTTGGACTTTATGTTAACTCAATAACATTACTTCCACTAAATGGTTCTAGATAGTTATAACGCCGATGGGGGTATACTGGATACAGTTTTGGGTAGCCTAGTAGGTGTATAGTAGCAGACTATAGTTACTTTGGGGGTTTCCCTCCCAGTTTTTGTGTTACAGCGGGTTCAAAGTGAGATTTTTGGCTTTGCGGGACCTCAATACACATTACTTCCACTAAATGGTTCTAGATAGTTATAACGCCGATGGGGGTATACTGCATACAGTTTTGGGTAGCCTAGTAGGTGTATAGTAGCAGACTATAGTTACTTTGGGGGTTTCCCTCCCAGTTTTTGTGTTACAGGGGGTTCAAAGTGAGATTTTTGGCTTTGCGGGACCTTAATATACATTACTTCCACTAAATGGTTCTAGATAGTTATAACGCCGATGGGGGTATACTGCATACAGTTTTGGGTAGCCTAGTAGGTGTATAGTAGCAGACTATAGTTACTTTGGGGGTTTCCCTCCCAGTTTTTGTGTTACAGGGGGTTGAAAGTGAGATTTTGGACCTTATGTTAACTCAATACACATACTTCCACTAAATGGTTCTAGATAGTTATAACGCCGATGGGGGTATACTGGATACAGTTTTGGGTAGCCTAGTAGGTGTATAGTAGCAGACTATAGTTACTTTGGGGGGTTCCCTCCCAGTTTTTTTGTGTTACAGGGGGTTCAAAGTGAGATTTTGGCTTTGCGGGACCTCAATACACATTACTTCCACTAAATGGTTCTAGATAGTTATAACGCCGATGGGGGTATACTGCATACAGTTTTGGGTAGCCTAGTAGGTGTATAGTAGCAGACTATAGTTACTTTGGGGGTTTCCCTCCCAGTTTTTGTGTTACATGGGGTTCAAAGTGAGATTTTTGGCTTTGCAGGACCTCAATACACATTACTTCCACTAAATGGTTCTAGTAGTTATAACGCCGATGGGGGTATACTGCATACAGTTTTGGGTAGCCTAGTGGGTGTATAGTAGTAGACATAGTTACTTTTGGGGGTTTCCCTCCCAGTTTTTGTGTTTACAGCGGGTTCAAAGTGATTTTTTTGGGACCCTATGTTAACTCAATACACATTACTTCCACTAAATGGTTCTAGATAGTTATAACGCCGATGGGGGGTATACTGGATACAGTTTTGGGTAGCCTAGTGGGAAGTATAGTAGCAGACTATAGTTACTTTGGGGTTTCCCTCCCAGTTTTTGTGTTACAGGGGGTTCAAAGTGAGATTTTTGGCTTTGCGGGACCTCAATACACATTACTTCCACTAAATGGTTCTAGATAGTTATAACGCCGATGGGGGTATACTGCATACAGTTTTGGGGGTAGCCTAGTGGGTGTATAGTAGCAGACTATAGTTACTTTGGGGGTTTCCCTCCCAGTTTTTGTGTTACAGGGTTCAAAGTGAGATTTTGGACCCTATGTTAAACTCAATACACATTACTTCCACTAAATGGTTCTAGATAGTTATAACGCCGATGGGGGGGTATACTGGATACAGTTTTGGGTAGCCTAGTGGGTGTATAGTAGCAGACTATAGTTACTTTGGGGGTTTCCCTCCCAGTTTTTGTGTTACAGGGGGTTCAAAGTGAGATTTTGGACCTATGTTAACTCAATACACATACTTCCACTAAATGGTTCTAGATAGTTATAACGCCGATGGGGGTATACTGCATACAGTTTTGGGTAGCCTAGTGGGTGTATAGTAGCAGACCATAGTTACTTTGGGGGTTTCCCTCCCAGTTTTTGTGTTACAGGGGTTCAAAAGTGAGATTTTTGGCTTTGCGGGACCTCAATACACATTACTTCCACTAAATGGTTCTAGATAGTTATAACGCCGATGGGGGTTATACTGCATACAGTTTTGGGTAGCCTAGTAGGTGTATAGTAGCAGACTATAGTTACTTTGGGGGTTTCCCTCCCAGTTTTTTGTGTTACAGGGGGGTTGAAAGTGAGATTTTGGACCCTATGTTAACTCAATACACATTACTTCCACTAAATGGTTCTAGATAGTTATAACGCCGATGGGGGTATACTGGATACAGTTTTGGGTAGCCTAGTGGGTGTATAAAAGCAGACTATAGTTACTTTGGGGGTTTCCCTCCCAGTTTTTGTGTTACAGGGGGTTCAAAGTGAGATTTTTGGCTTTGCGGGACCTCAATACACATTACTTCCACTAAATGGTTCTAGATAGTTATAACGCCGATGGGGGTATACTGCATACAGTTTTGGGTAGCCTAGTAGGTGTATAGTAGCAGACTATAGTTACTTGGGGGTTTCCCTCCCAGTTTTTGTGTTACAGGGGTTGAAAGTGAGATTTGGGACCCTATGTTAACTCAATAAACATTACTTCCACTAAATGGTTCTAGATAGTTATAACGCCGATGGGGGTATACTGGATACAGTTTTGGGTAGCCTAGTGGGTGTATAGTTGCAGACTATAGTTACTTTGGGGGTTTCCCTCCCAGTTTTTGTGTTACAGGGGGTTCAAAGTGAGATTTTGGCTTTGCGGGACCTCAATACACATTACTTCCACTAAATGGTTCTAGATAATTATAACGCCGATGGGAGTATATTGCATACAGTTTTGGGTAGCCTAGTAGGTGTATAGTAGCAGACTATAGTTATTTTGGGGTTTCCCTCCCAGTTTTTGTGTTACAGGGGGTTCAAAGTGAGATTTTTGGCTTTGCGGGACCTCAATACACATTACTTCCACTAAATGGTTCTAGATAGTTATAACGCCGATGGGGGTATACTGCATACAGTTTTGGGTAGCCTAGTGGGTGCATAGTAGCAGACTATAGTTACTTTGGGGGTTTCCCTCCCAGTTTTTTTGTTACAGGGGGTTGAAAGTGAGATTTTGGACCATATGTTAACTCAATACACATCACTTCCACTAAATGGTTCTAGATAGTTATAACGCCGATGGGGGTATACTGCATACAGTTTTGGGTAGCCTAGTAGGTGTATAGTAGCAGACTATAGTTACTTTGGGGGTTTCCCTCCCAGTTTTTGTGTTACACCGGGTTCAAAGTGAGATTTGGGACCCTATGTTAACTCAATACACATTACTTCCACTAAATGGTTCTAGATAGTTATAACGCCGATGGGGGTATACTGGATACAGTTTTGGGTAGCCTAGTAGGTGTATAGTAGCAGACCATAGTTACTTTGGGGGTTTCCCTCCCAGTTTTTGTGTTACAGGGGGTTCAAAGTGAGATTTTGGACACTATGTTAACTCAATACACATTACTTCCACTAAATGGTTCTAGATAGTTATAACGCCGATGGGGGTATACTGCATACAGTTTTGGGTAGCCTAGTGGGTGTATAATAGCAGACCATAGTTACTTTGGGGGTTTCCCTCCCAGTTTTTTGTGTTACAGCGGGTTTCAAAGTGAGATTTTTGGCTTTGCGGGACCTCAATACACATTACTTCCACTAAATGGTTCTAGATAGTTATAACGCCGATGGGGGTATACTGCATACAGTTTTGGGTAGCCTAGTAGGTGTATAGTAGCAGACTATAGTTACTTTGGGGGGTTTCCCTCCCAGTTTTTGTGTTACAGGGGGTTGAAAGTGAGATTTTGGACCCTATGTTAACTCAATAAACATTACTTCCACTAAATGGTTCTAGATAGTTATAACGCCGATGGGGGTATACTGGATACAGTTTTGGGTAGCCTAGTAGGTGTATAAAAGCAGACTATAGTTACTTGGGGGTTTCCCTCCCAGATTTTGTGTTACAGCAGGTTCAAAGTGAGATTTTTGGCTTTGCGGGACCTCAATACACATTACTTCCACTAAATGGTTCTAGATAGTTATAACGCCGATGGGGGTATACTGCATACAGTTTTGGGTAGCCTAGTAGGTGTATAGTAGCAGACTATAGTTACTTTGGGGGTTTCCCTCCCAGTTTTTGTGTTACAGGAGGTTGAAAGTGAGATTTGGGACCCTATGTTAACTCAATAAACATTACTTCCACTAAATGGTTCTAGATAGTTATAACGCCGATGGGGGTATACTGGATACAGTTTTGGGTAGCCTAGTAGGTGTATAGTTGCAGACTATAGTTTCTTTGGGGGTTTCCCTCCCAGTTTTTGTGTTACAGCGGGTTCAAAGTGAGATTTGTGGCTTTGCGGGACCTCAATACACATTACTTCCACTAAATGGTTCTAGATAGTTATAACGCCGATGGGGGTATACTGCATACAGTTTTGGGTAGCCTAGTAGGTGTATAGTAGCAGACTATAGTTATTTTGGGAGTTTCCCTCCCAGTTTTTTTGTGTTACAGGGGGTTCAAAGTGAAATTTTTGGCTTTGCGGGACCTCAATACACATTACTTCCACTAAATGGTTCTAGGTATTATAACGCCGATGGGGGTATACTGCATACAGTTTTGGGTAGCCTAGTGGGTGTATAGTAGCAGACTATAGTTACTTTGGGGGATTCCTTCCAAGTTTTTTTCTTACAGGGGGTTGAAAGTGAGATTTTGGACCCTATGTTAACTCAATACACATCACTTCAACTAAATGGTTCTAGATAGTTATAACGCCGATGGGGGTATACTGCATACAGTTTTGGGTAGCCTAGTAGGTGTATAGTAGCAGACTATAGTTACTTTGGGGGTTTCCCTCCCAGTTTTTGTGTTACAGGGGGTTCAAAGTGAGATTTGGGACCCTATGTTAACTCAATAAACATTACTTCCACTAAATGGTTCTAGATAGTTATAACGCCGATGGGGGTATACTGGATACAGTTTTGGGTAGCCTAGTGGGTGTATATATAGCAGACCATAGTTACTTTGGGGGTTTCCCTCCCAGTTTTTGTGTTACAGCGGGTTCAAAGAGAAATTTTGGACACTATGTTAACTCAATACACATTACTTCCACTAAATGGTTCTAGATAGTTATAACGCCGATGGGGGTATACTGCATACAGTTTTGGGTAGCCTAGTAGGTGTATAGTAGCAGACTATAGTTACTTTGGGGGTTTCCCTCCCAGTTTTGTGTTACAGGGGTTCAAAGTGAGATTTTTGGCTTTGCGGGACCTCAATACACATTACTTCCACTAAATGGTTCTAGATAGTTATAACGCCGATGGGGGTTTACTGCATACAGTTTTGGGTAGCCTAGTAGGTGTATAGTAGCAGACTATAGTTACTTTGGGGGTTTCCCTCCCAGTTTTTGTGTTACAGGGGGTTGAAAGTGAGATTTTGGACCCTATGTTAACTCAATAAACATTACTTCCACTAAATGGTTCTAGATAGTTATAACGATGATGGGGGTATACTGGAAACAGTTTTGGGTAGCCTAGTAGGTGTATAAAAGCAGACTATAGTTACTTTGGGGGTTTCCCTCCCAGATTTTTTGTGTTACAGCAGGTTCAAAGTGAGATTTTTGGCTTTGCGGGACCTCAATACACATTACTTCCACTAAATGGTTCTAGATAGTTATAACGCCGATGGGGGTATACTGCATACAGTTTTGGGTAGCCTAGTAGGTGTATAGTAGCAGACTATAGTTACTTTGGTGGTTTCACTCCCAGTTTTTGTGTTACAGGAGGTTGAAAGTGAGATTTGGGACCCTATGTTAACTCAATAAACATTACTTCCACTAAATGGTTCTAGATAGTTATAACGCCGATGGGGGTATACTGGATACAGTTTTGGGTAGCCTAGTAGGTGTATAGTTGCAGACTATAGTTACTTTGGGGGTTTCCCTCCCAGTTTTTGTGTTACAGCGGGTTCAAAGTGAGATTTTTGGCTTTGCGGGACCTCAATACACATTACTTCCACTAAATGGTTCTAGATAGTTATAACGCCGATGGGGGTATACTGCATACAGTTTTGGGTAGCCTAGTGGGTGTATAGTAGCAGACTATAGTTACTTTGGGAGTTTTTCCCTCCCAGTTTTTGTGTTACAGGGGGTTCAAAGTGAATTTTTGGCTTTGCGGACCTCAATACACATTACTTCCACTAAATGGTTCTAGGTATTATAACGCCGATGGGGGTATACTGCATACAGTTTGGGTAGCCTAGTAGGTGTATAGTAGCAGACTATAGTTACTTTGGGGGTTTCCCTCCCAGTTTTTTGTGTTACAGGGGGTTCAAAGTGAGATTTGGGACCCTATGTTAACTCAATAAACATTACTTCCACTAAATGGTTCTAGATAGTTATAACGCCGATGGGGTATACTGGATACAGTTTTGGGTAGCCTAGTAGGTGTATAGTAGCAGACTATAGTTACTTTGGGGGTTTCCCTCCCAGTTTTTGTGTTACAGCGGGTTCAAAGTGAGATTTTTGGCTTTGCGGGACCTCAATACACATTACTTCCACTAAATGGTTCTAGATAGTTATAACGCCGATGGGGGTATACTGCATACAGTTTTGGGTAGCCTAGTAGGTGTGTATAGTAGCAGACTATAGTTACTTTGGGGGTTTCCCTCCCAGTTTTTGTGTTACAGGAGGTTGAAAGTGAGATTTGGGACCCTATGTTAACTCAATAACATTACTTCCACTAAATGGTTCTAGATAGTTATAACGCCGATGGGGGTATACTGGATACAGTTTTGGGTAGCCTAGTAGGTGTATAGTAGCAGACTATAGTTACTTTGGGGGTTTCCCTCCCAGTTTTTGTGTTACAGCGGGTTCAAAGTGAGATTTGTGGCTTTGCGGGACCTCAATACACATTACTTCCACTAAATGGTTCTAGATAGTTATAACGCCGATGGGGGTATACTGCATACAGTTTTGGGTAGCCTAGTAGGTGTATAGTAGCAGACTATAGTTACTTTGGGGGTTTCCCTCCCAGTTTTTGTGTTACAGGGGGTTCAAAGTGAGATTTTTGGCTTTGCGGGACCTCAATACACATTACTTCCACTAAATGGTTCTAGATAGTATTATAACGCCGATGGGGGTATACTGCATACAGTTTTGGGTAGCCTAGTAGGTGTATAGTAGCAGACTATAGTTACTTTGGGGGTTTCCCTCCCAGTTTTTGTGTTACAGCGGGTTCAAAGTGAGGTTTGGGACCCTATGTTAACTCAATAAACATTACTTCCACTAAATGGTTCTAGATAGTTATAACGCCGATGGGGGGATACTGGATACAGTTTTGGGTAGCCTAGTAGGTGTATAGTTGCAGACTATAGTTTCTTTGGGGGTTTCCCTCCCAGTTTTTGTGTTACAGCGGGTTCAAAGTGAGATTTTTGGCTTTGCGGACCTCAATACACATTACTTCCACTAAATGGTTCTAGATAGTTATAACGCCGATGGGGGTTTACTGCATACAGTTTTGGGTAGCCTAGTAGGTGTATAGTAGCAGACTATAGTTACTTTGGGGTTTCCCTCCCAGTTTTTGTGTTACAGGAGGTTGAAAGTGTGAGATTTGGGACCCTATGTTAACTCAATAAACATTACTTCCACTAAATGGTTCTAGATAGTTATAACGCCGATGGGGGTATACTGGATACAGTTTTGGGTAGCCTAGTAGGTGTATAGTTGCAGACTATAGTTTCTTTGGGGGTTTCCCTCCCAGTTTTTGTGTTACAGCGGGTTCAAAGTGAGATTTGTGGCTTTGCGGGACCTCAATACACATTACTTCCACTAAATGGTTCTAGATAGTTATAACGCCGATGGGGGTATACTGCATACAGTTTTGGGTAGCCTAGTAGGTGTATAGTAGCAGACTATAGTATTTTGGGAGTTTCCCTCCCAGTTTTTGTGTTACAGGGGTTCAAAGTGAAATTTTTGGCTTTGCGGGACCTCAATACACATTACTTCCACTAAATGGTTCTAGGTATTATAACGCCGATGGGGGTATACTGCATACAGTTTTGGGTAGCCTAGTGGGTGTATAGTAGCAGACTATAGTTACTTTGGGGGATTCCTTCCAAGTTTTTTTCTTACAGGGGGTTGAAAGTGAGATTTTGGACCCTATGTTAACTCAATACACATTACTTCCTCTAAATGGTTCTAGATAGTTATAAAGTGATGGGGGTTTACTGCATACAGTTTTGGGTAGCCTAGTAGGTGTATAGTTGCAGACTATAGTTACTTTGGGGGTTTCCCTCCCACTTTTTGTGTTACAGGGGGTTGAAAGTGAGATTTTGTACCCTATGTTAACTCAATAAACATTACTTCCACTAAATGGTTCTAGATAGTTATAACGACGATGGGGGTATACTGGATACAGTTTTGGGTAGCCTAGTAGGTGTATAAAGCAGACTATAGTTACTTTGGGGGTTTCCCTCCCAGATTTTGTGTTTCAGCAGGTTCAAAGTGAGATTTTTGGCTTTGCGGGACCTCAATACACATTACTTCCACTAAATGGTTCTAGATAGTTATAACGCCGATGGGGGTATACTGCATACAGTTTTGGGTAGCCTAGTAGGTGTATAGTAGCAGACTATAGTTACTTTGGTGGTTTCCGTCCCAGTTTTTGTGTTACAGGAGGTTGAAAGTGAGATTTGGGACCCTATGTTAACTCAATAAACATTACTTCCACTAAATGGTTCTAGATAGTTATAACGCCGATGGGGGTATACTGGATACAGTTTTGGGTAGCCTAGTAGGTGTATAGTTGCAGACTATAGTTTCTTTGGGGGTTTCCCTCCCAGTTTTTGTGTTACAGCGGGTTCAAAGTGAGATTTGTGGCTTTGCGGGACCTCAATACACATTACTTCCACTAAATGGTTCTGGATAGTTATAACGACGATGGGGGTATACTGGATACAGTTTTGGGTAGCCTAGTGGTGTATAGTAGCAGACTATAGTTACTTTGGTGGTTTCCCTCCCAGATTTTGTGTTACAGGGGGTTCAAAGTGAAATTTTTGGCTTTGCGGGAACTCAATACACATTACTTCCACTAAATGGTTCTAGATAGTTATAACGCCGATGGGGTATACTGCATACAGTTTTGGGTAGCCTAGTGGGGTGTATAGTAGCATACTAGTTACTATGGGGGTTTCCATCCCAGTTTTTGTGTTACAGCTGGTTGAAAGTGAGATTTGGGTCCCTATGTTAACTCAATACACATTACTTCCACTAATGGTTCTAGATAGTTATAACGCCGATGGGGGTATACTGGATACAGTTTTGGGCAGCCTAGTAGGTGTATAATAGCAGACTCTAGTTACTTTGGGGGTTTCCCTCCAAGTTTTTGTGTTACAGCGGGATCAAAGAGAAATTTTGGACACTATGTTAACTCAATACACATTACTTCCACTAAATGGTTCTAGATAGTTATAACGCCGATGGGGGTATACTGCATACAGTTTTGGGTAGCCTAGTGGGTGTATAATAGCAGACTCTAGTTACTTTGGGGGTTTCCCTCCCAGTTTTTGTGTTACAGCGGGTTGAAAGTGAGATTTTTGGCTTTGCGGGACCTCAATACACATTACTTCCACTAAATGGTTCTGGATAGTTATAACGCCGATGGGGGTTTACTGCATACAGTTTTGGGTAGCCTAGTAGGTGTATAGTAGCAGACTATAGTTACTTTGGTGGTTTCCCTCCCAGTTTTTGTGTTACAGGGGGTTGAAAGTGAGATTTTGGACAATATGTTAACTCAATACACATCACTTCAACTAAATGGTTCTAGATAGTTATAACGCCGATGGGGGTATACTGGATACAGTTTTGGGTAGCCTAGTAGGTGTATAGTAGCAGACTATAGTTACTTTGGGGGTTTCCCTCCCAGTTTTTGTGTTACAGCGGGTTCAAAGTGAGATTTTTGGCTTTGCGGACCTCAATACACATTACTTCCACTAAATGGTTCTAGATAGTTATAACGTGATGGGGGTTTACTGCATACAGTTTTGGGTAGCCTAGTAGGTGTATAGTAGCAGACTATAGTTACTTTGGGGGTTTCCCTCCCACTTTTTGTGTTACAGGGGGTTGAAAGTGAGATTTTGGACCCTATGTTAACTCAATAAACATTACTTCCACTAAATGGTTCTAGATAGTTATAACGACGATGGGGGTATACTGGAAACAGTTTTGGGTAGCCTAGTCGGTGTATAAAAGCAGACTATAGTTACTTTGGGGGTTTCCCTCCCAGATTTTGTGTTTCAGCAGGTTCAAAGTGAGATTTTTGGCTTTGCGGGACCTCAATACACATTACTTCCACTAAATGGTTCTAGATAGTTATAACGCCGATGGGGGTATACTGCATACAGTTTTGGGTAGCCTAGTAGGTGTATAGTAGCAGACTATAGTTACTTTGGTGGTTTCCGTCCCAGTTTTTGTGTTACAGGAGGTTGAAAGTGAGATTTGGGACCCTATGTTAACTCAATAAACATTACTTCCACTAAATGGTTCTAGATAGTTATAACGCCGATGGGGGTATACTGGATACAGTTTTGGGTAGCCTAGTAGGTGTATAGTTGCAGACTATAGTTTTTTGGGGGTTTCCCTCCCAGTTTTTGTGTTACAGCGGGTTCAAAGTGAGATTTGTGGCTTTGCGGGACCTCAATACACATTACTTCCACTAAATGGTTCTAGATAGTTATAACGCCGATGGGGGTTTACTGCATACAGTTTTGGGTAGCCTAGTAGGTGTATAGTAGCAGACTATAGTTACTTTGGGGGTTTCCCTCCCAGTTTTTGTGTTACAGGGGGTTGAAAGTGAGATTTTGGACCATATGTTAACTCAATACACATCACTTCAACTAAATGGTTCTAGATAGTTATAACGCCGATGGGGGTATACTGGATACAGTTTTGGGTAGCCTAGTAGGTGTATAGTAGCAGACTATAGTTACTTTGGGGGTTTCCCTCCCAGTTTTTGTGTTACAGGGGGTTCAAAGTGAGATTTGGGCTTTGCGGACCTCAATACACATTACTTCCACTAAATGGTTCTAGATAGTTATAACGCCGATGGGGGTATACTGCATACAGTTTTGGGTAGCCTAGTAGGTGTATAGTAGCAGACTATAGTTACTTTGGGGGTTTCCCTCCCACTTTTTGTGTTACAGGGGGTTGGTTGAAAGTGAGATTTGGACCCTATGTTAACTCAATAAACATTACTTCCACTAAATGGTTCTAGATAGTTATAACGACGATGGGGGTATACTGGGAAACAGTTTTGGGTAGCCTAGTCGGTGTATAAAAGCAGACTATAGTTACTTTGGGGGTTTCCCTCCCAGTTTTTTGTGTTACAGCAGGTTCAAAGTGAGATTTTTGGCTTTGCGGGACCTCAATACACATTACTTCCACTAAATGGTTCTAGATAGTTATAACGCCGATGGGGGTATACTGCATACAGTTTTGGGTAGCCTAGTAGGTGTATAGTAGCAGACTATAGTTACTTTGGGGGTTTCCCTCCCAGTTTTTGTGTTACAGGGGTTGAAAGTGAGATTTGGGACCCTATGTTAACTCAATAAACATTACTTCCACTAAATGGTTCTAGATAGTTATAAACGCCGATGGGGGTATACTGGATACAGTTTTGGGTAGCCTAGTAGGTGTATAGTTGCAGACTATAGTTTCTTTGGGGGTTTCCCTCCCAGTTTTTGTGTTACAGCGGGTTCAAAGTGAGATTTGTGGCTTTGCGGGACCTCAATACACATTACTTCCACTAAATGGTTCTAGATAGTTATAACGCCGATGGGGGTATACTGCATACAGTTTTGGGTAGCCTAGTAGGTGTATAGTAGCAGACTATAGTTACTTTGGGGGTTTCCCTCCCAGTTTTTGTGTTACAGCGGGTTCAAAGTGAGAGTTTGGGACCATATGTTAACTCAATACACATCACTTCAACTAAATGGTTCTAGATAGTTATAACGCCGATGGGGGTATACTGCATACAGTTTTGGGTAGCCTAGTAGGTGTATAGTAGCAGACTATAGTATTTTGGGAGTTTTCCTCCCAGTTTTTGTGTTACAGGGGGTTCAAAGTGAAATTTTTGGCTTTGCGGGACCTCAATACACATTACTTCCACTAAATGGTTCTAGGTATTATAACGCCGATGGGGGTATACTGCATACAGTTTTGGGTAGCCTAGTGGGTGTATAGTAGCAGACTATAGTTACTTTGGGGGATTCCTTCCAAGTTTTTTTCTTACAGGGGGTTGAAAGTGAGATTTTGGACCCTATGTTAACTCAATACACATTACTTCCTCTAAATGGTTCTAGATAGTTATAAAGTGATGGGGGTTTACTGCATACAGTTTTGGGTAGCCTAGTAGGTGTATAGTTGCAGACTATAGTTACTTTGGGGGTTTCCCTCCCACTTTTTGTGTTACAGGGGGTTGAAAGTGAGATTTTGGACCCTATGTTAACTCAATAAACATTACTACCACTAAATGGTTCTAGATAGTTATAACGACGATGGGGGTATACTGGAAACAGTTTTGGGTAGCCTAGTAGGTGTATAGTAGCAGACTATAGTTACTTTGGGGGTTTCCCTCCCAGTTTTTGTGTTACAGCGGGTTCAAAGTGAGGTTTGGGACCCTATGTTAACTCAATAAACATTACTTCCACTAAATGGTTCTAGATAGTTATAACGATGATGGGGGTATACTGGAAACAGTTTTGGGTAGCCTAGTAGGTGTATAAAAGCAGACTATAGTTACTTTGGTGGTTTCCCTCCCAGTTTTTGTGTTACAGGAGGTTGAAAGTGAGATTTGGGACCCTATGTTAACTCAATAAACATTACTTCCACTAAATGGTTCTAGATAGTTATAACGCCGATGGGGGTATACTGCATACAGTTTTGGGTAGCCTAGTAGGTGTATAGTAGCAGACTATAGTTACTTTGGGGGTTTCCCTCCCAGTTTTTGTGTTACAGGGGGTTCAAAGTGAGAGATTTTGGCTTTGCGGGAACTCAATACACATTACTTCCACTAAATGGTTCTAGATATTATAACGCCGATGGGGGTATACTGCATACAGTTTTGGGTAGCCTAGTGGGTGTATAGTAGCAGACTATAGTTACTTTGGGGTTTCCCTCCCAGTTTTTGTGTTACAGGGGGTTCAAAGTAAAATTTTTGGCTTTGCGGGACCTCAATACACATTACTTCCACTAAATGGTTCTAGGTAGTTATAACGCCGATGGGGGTATACTGCATACAGTTTTGGGTAGCCTAGTGGGAGTATAGTAGCAGACTATAGTTACTTTGGGGGATTCCTTCCAAGTTTTTTTCTTACAGGGGGTTGAAAGTGAGATTTTGGACCATATGTTAACTCAATACACATCACTTCAACTAAATGGTTCTAGATAGTTATAACGCCGATGGGGGTATACTGCATACAGTTTTGGGTAGCCTAGTAGGTGTATAGTAGCAGACTATAGTTACTTTGGGGGTTTCCCTCCCACTTTTTGTGTTACAGGGGGTTGAAAGTGAGATTTTGGACCCTATGTTAACTCAATAAACATTACTTCCACTAAATGGTTCTAGATAGTTATAACGACGATGGGGGTATACTGGAAACAGTTTTGGGTAGCCTAGTAGGTGTATAGTAGCAGACTATAGTTACTTTGGGGGTTTCCCTCCCAGTTTTTGTGTTACAGCGGGTTCAAAGTGAGATTTGGGACCCTATGTTAACTCAATAAACATTACTTCCACTAAATGGTTCTAGATAGTTATAACGCCGATGGGGGGTATACTGGAAACAGTTTTGGGTAGCCTAGTAGGTGTATAGTAGCAGACTATAGTTACTTTGGGGGTTTCCCTCCCAGTTTTTGTGTTACAGGGGTTCAAAGTGAGATTTTGGCTTTGCGGGAACTCAATACACATTACTTCCACTAAATGGTTCTAGATAGTTATAACGCCGATGGGGGTATACTGCATACAGTTTTGGGTAGCCTAGTAGGTGTATAGTAGCAGACTATAGTTACTTTGGGGGTTTCCCTCCCAGTTTTTGTGTTACAGGAGGTTGAAAGTGAGATTTGGGACCCTATGTTAACTCAATAAACATTACTTCCACTAAATGGTTCTAGATAGTTATAACGCCGATGGGGGTATACTGCATACAGTTTTGGGTAGCCTAGTAGGTGTATAGTAGCAGACTATAGTTACTTTGGGGGTTTCCCTCCCAGTTTTTGTGTTACAGGGGGTTCAAAGTGAAATTTTTGGCTTTGCGGGACCTCAATACACATTACTTCCACTAAATGGTTCTAGGTATTATAACGCCGATGGGGGTATACTGCATACAGTTTTGGGTAGCCTAGTGGGTGTATAGTAGCAGACTATAGTTACTTTGGGGGTTTCCCTCCCAGTTTTTGTGTTACAGGGGGTTGAAAGTGAGATTTTTGGCTTTGCGGGACCTCAATACACATTACTTCCACTAAATGGTTCTAGATAGTTATAACGCCGATGGGGGTATACTGCATACAGTTTTGGGTAGCCTAGTGGGTGTATAGTAGCAGACTATAGTTACTTTGGGGGTTTCCCTCCCAGTTTTTTGTGTTACAGGGGGTTGAAAGTGAGATTTTTGGACTTTATGTTAACTCAATACACATTACTTCCACTAAATGGTTCTAGATAGTTATAACGCCGATGGGGGTATACTGGATACAGTTTTGGGTAGCCTAGTGGGTGTATAGTAGCAGACTATAGTTACTTTGGGGTTTCCCTCCCAGTTTTTGTGTTACAGGGGGTTCAAAGTGAGAGTTTTTTTGGCTTTATGGACCTCAATACACATTACTTCCACTAAATGGTTCTAGATAGTTATAACGCCGATGGGGGTATACTGCATACAGTTTTGGGTAGCCTAGTAGGTGTATAGTAGCAGACTATAGTTACTTTGGGGGTTTCCCTCCCAGTTTTTGTGTTACAGCGGGTTCAAAGTGAGATTTTTGGCTTTGCGGGACCTCAATACACATTACTTCCACTAAATGGTTCTAGATAGTTATAACGCCGATGGGGGTATACTGGATACAGTTTTGGGTAGCCTAGTAGGTGTATAGTAGCAGACTATAGTTACTTTGGGGTTTTCCCTCCCAGTTTTTGTGTTACAGGGGGTTGAAAGTGAGATTTGGGACCCTATGTTAACTCAATAAACATTACTTCCACTAAATGGTTCTAGATAGTTATAACGCCGATGGGGGTATACTGCATACAGTTTTGGGTAGCCTAGTAGGTGTATAGTAGCAGACTATAGTTACTTTGGGGGTTTCCCTCCCAGTTTTTGTGTTACAGCGGGTTCAAAGTGAGATTTTTGGCTTTGCGGGACCTCAATACACATTACTTCCACTAAATGGTTCTAGATAGTTATAACGCCGATGGGGGTATACTGCATACAGTTTTGGGTAGCCTAGTAGGTGTATAGTAGCAGACTATAGTTACTTTGGGGGTTTCCCTCCCAGTTTTTGTGTTACAGGGGGTTGTTCAAAGTGAGATTTGGGACCCTATGTTAACTCAATACACATTACTTCCACTAAATGGTTCTAGATAGTTATAACGCCGATGGGGGTATACTGGATACAGTTTTGGGTAGCCTAGTGGGTGTATAGTAGCAGACTATAGTTACTTTGGGGGTTTCCCTCCCAGTTTTTGTGTTACAGGGGGTTCAAAGTGAGATTTTTGGCTTTGCGGGACCTCAATACACATTACTTCCACTAAATGGTTCTAGATAGTTATAACGCCGATGGGGGTATACTGCATACAGTTTTGGGTAGCCTAGTAGGTGTATAGTAGCAGACTATAGTTACTTTGGGGGTTTCCCTCCCAGTTTTTGTGTTACAGGGGGTTGAAAGTGAGTTTTTGGACCCTATGTTAACTCAATACACATTACTTCCACTAAATGGTTCTAGATAGTTATAACGCCGATGGGGGGTATACTGGATACAGTTTTGGGTAGCCTAGTCGGGGTGTATAGTAGCAGACTATAGTTACTTTGGTGGTTTCCCTCCCAGTTTTTGTGTTACAGGGGGTTCAAAGTAAAATTTTTGGCTTTGCGGGACCTCAATACACATTACTTCCACTAAATGGTTCTAGATAGTTATAACGCCGATGGGGGTATACTGCATACAGTTTTGGGTAGCCTAGTGGGTGTATAGTAGCAGACTATAGTTACTTTGGGGGTTTCCCTCCCAGTTTTTGTGTTACAGGGGGTTGAAAGTGAGATTTTTGGACCCTATGTTAACTCAATACACATTACTTCCACTAAATGGTTCTAGATAGTTATAACGCCGATGGGGGTATACTGGATACAGTTTTGGGTAGCCTAGTGGGTGTATAGTAGCAGACTATAGTTACTTTGGGGGTTTCCCTCCCAGTTTTTGTGTTACAGGGGGTTCAAAGTGAGATTTTTGGCTTTGCGGGACCTCAATACACATAGCTTCCACTAAATGGTTCTAGATAGTTATAACGCCGATGGGGGTATACTGCATACAGTTTTGGGTAGCCTAGTAGGTGTATAGTAGCAGACTATAGTTACTTTGGGGGTTTCCCTCCCAGTTTTTGTGTTACAGGGTGTTGAAAGTGAGATTTTGGACCCTATTGTACCTCAATACACATAGCTTCCACTAAATGGTTCTAGATAGTTATAACGCCGATGGGGGTATACTGGATACAGTTTTGGGTAGCCTAGTGGGTGTATAGTAGCAGACTATAGTTACTTTGGGGGTTTCCCTCCCAGTTTTTGTGTTACAGGGGGTTCAAAGTGAGATTTTTGGCTTTGCGGTTAACTCAATACACATTACTTCCACTAAATGGTTCTAGATAGTTATAACGCCGATGGGGGTATACTGGATACAGTTTTTTGGGTAGCCTAGTAGGTGTATAGTAGCAGACTATAGTTACTTTGGGGGTTTCCCTCCCAGTTTTTGTGTTACAGGGGGTTCAAAGTGAGATTTTTGGACCCTTTGGGAACTCAATACACATTACTTCCACTAAATGGTTCTAGATAGTTATAACGCCGATGGGGGTATACTGGATACAGTTTTGGGTAGCCTAGTAGGTGTATAGTAGCAGACTATAGTTACTTTGGGGGTTTCCCTCCCAGTTTTTGTGTTACAGGGGGTTGAAAGTGAGATTTTTGACCCTATGTTAACTCAATACACATTACTTCCACTAAATGGTTCTAGATAGTTATAACGCCGATGGGGGTATACTGGATACAGTTTTGGGTAGCCTAGTGGGTGTATAGTAGCAGACTATAGTTACTTTGGGGGTTTCCCTCCCAGTTTTTGTGTTAGGGGGGGTTGAAAGTGAGATTTTTGGCTTTATGGACCTCAATACACATTACTTCCACTAAATGGTTCTAGATAGTTATAACGCGATGGGGGTATACTGCATACAGTTTTGGGTAGCCTAGTGGGTGTATAGTAGCAGACTATAGTTACTTTGGGGGTTTCCCTCCCAGTTTTTGTGTTACAGGGGGTTGAAAGTGAGATTTTTGGCTTTGTTAACTCAATACACATAGCTTCCACTAAATGGTTCTAGATAGTTATAACGCCGATGGGGGTATACTGGATACAGTTTTGGGTAGCCTAGTGGGTGTATAGTAGCAGACTATAGTTACTTTGGGGGTTTCCCTCCCAGTTTTTGTGTTACAGGGGGTTCAAAGTGAGATTTTTGGCTTTGGGAACTCAATACACATAGCTTCCACTAAATGGTTCTAGATAGTTATAACGCCGATGGGGGTATACTGATACAGTTTTGGGTAGCCTAGTAGGTGTATAGTAGCAGACTATAGTTTTTTGGGGGTTTCCCTCCCAGTTTTTGTGTTACAGGGGGTTCAAAGTGAGATTTTTGGCTTTGCGGGACCTCAATACACATAGCTTCCACTAAATGGTTCTAGATAGTTATAACGCCGATGGGGGTATACTGCATACAGTTTTGGGTAGCCTAGTGGGTGTATAGTAGCAGACTATAGTTACTTTGGGGGTTTCCCTCCCAGTTTTTGTGTTACAGGGGGTTGAAAGTGAGATTTTGGACCTTTATGGGAACTCAATACACATTACTTCCACTAAATGGTTCTAGATAGTTATAACGCCGATGGGGGTATACTGGATACAGTTTTGGGTAGCCTAGTGGGTGTATAGTAGCAGACTATAGTTACTTTGGGGGTTTCCCTCCCAGTTTTTGTGTTACAGGGGTTCAAAGTGAGATTTTTGGCTTTGCGGGACCTCAATACACATAGCTTCCACTAAATGGTTCTAGATAGTTATAACGCCGATGGGGGTATACTGGATACAGTTTTGGGTAGCCTAGTAGGTGTATAGTAGCAGACCATAGTTACTTTGGGGGTTTCCCTCCCAGTTTTTGTGTTACAGGGGGTTCAAAGTGAGATTTTTGGACTTTGCGGGAACTCAATACACATTACTTCCACTAAATGGTTCTAGATAGTTATAACGCCGATGGGGGTATACTGGATACAGTTTTGGGTAGCCTAGTGGGGTGTATAGTAGCAGACAGATAGTTACTTTGGGGGTTTCCCTCCCAGTTTTTGTGTTACAGGGGGTTGAAAGTGAGATTTTTTGGCTTTGCGGGACCTCAATACACATAGCTTCCACTAAATGGTTCTAGATAGTTATATACGCGTAGCCGATGGGGGGTATACTGGATACAGTTTTGGGTAGCCTAGTGGGTGTATAGTAGCAGACCATAGTTACTTGGGGGTTTCCCTCCCAGTTTTTGTGTTACAGGGGGTTCAAAGTGAGATTTTGGGCTTTGCGGGACCTCAATACACATTAGCTTCCACTAAATGGTTCTAGATAGTTATAACGCCGATGGGGGTATACTGGATACAGTTTTGGGTAGCCTAGTAGGTGTATAGTAGCAGACTATAGTTACTTTGGGGGTTTCCCTCCCAGTTTTTGTGTTACAGGGGGTTCAAAGTGAGATTTTTGGCTTTGCGGGAACTCAATACACATTACTTCCACTAAATGGTTCTAGATAGTTATAACGCCGATGGGGGTATACTGCATACAGTTTTGGGTAGCCTAGTGGGTGTATAGTAGCAGACTATAGTTACTTTGGGGGTTTCCCTCCCAGTTTTTTTGTGTTACAGGGGGTTGAAAGTGAGATTTTGGACCCTATGTTAACTCAATACACATAGCTTCCACTAAATGGTTCTAGATAGTTTATAACGCCGATGGGGGTATACTGGATACAGTTTTGGGTAGCCTAGTGGGTGTATAGTAGCAGACCATAGTTACTTTGGGGGGTTTCCCTCCCAGTTTTTTGTGTTACAGGGGGTTCAAAGTGAGATTTTGGCTTTGCGGGACCTCAATACACATAGCTTCCACTAAATGGTTCTAGATAGTTATAACGCCGATGGGGGTATACTGGATACAGTTTTGGGTAGCCTAGTGGGGTGTATAGTAGCAGACCATAGTTACTTGGGGGTTCCCTCCCCCAGTTTTTTGTGTTACAGGGGGTTCAAAGTGAGAGATTTTGGACCTTATGGGACCTCAATACACACATAGCTTCCACTAAATGGTTCTAGATAGTTATAACGCCGATGGGGGGTATACTGGATACAGTTTTGGGTAGCCTAGTGGGTGTATAGTAGCAGACTATAGTTACTTTGGGGGTTTCCCTCCCAGTTTTTGTGTTACAGGGGGTTGAAAGTGAGAGATTTGGACCCTTGCGGGACTCAATACACATAGCTTCCACTAAATGGTTCTAGATAGTTATAACGCCGATGGGGGTATACTGGATACAGTTTTGGGTAGCCTAGTAGGGTGTATAGTAGCAGACTATAGTTACTTTGGGGGTTTCCCTCCCAGTTTTTGTGTTACAGGGGGTTGAAAGTGAGATTTTTGGCTTTATGGGACCTCAATAAACATAGCTTCCACTAAATGGTTCTAGATAGTTATAACGCCGATGGGGGTATACTGGATACAGTTTTGGGTAGCCTAGTGGTGTATAGTAGCAGACCATAGTTACTTTGGGGGTTTCCCTCCCAGTTTTTTTTGTGTTACAGGGGGTTTCAAAGTGAGATTTTGGACCCTTTGTTAACTCAATACACATACTTCCACTAAATGGTTCTAGATAGTTATAACGCCGATGGGGGTATACTGCATACAGTTTTGGGTAGCCTAGTAGGTGTATAGTAGCAGACCATAGTTACTTTGGGGGTTTCCCTCCCAGTTTTTGTGTTACAGGGGGTTCAAAGTGAGATTTTGGCTTTATGGGAACTCAATACACATAGCTTCCACTAAATGGTTCTAGATAGTTATAACGCCGATGGGGGTATACTGGATACAGTTTTGGGTAGCCTAGTGGGTGTATAGTAGCAGACCATAGTTACTTTGGGGGTTTCCCTCCCAGTTTTTGTGTTACAGGGGGTTCAAAGTGAGATTTTTGGCTTTGCGGGACCTCAATACACATAACTTCCACTAAATGGTTCTAGATAGTTATAACGCCGATGGGGGTATACTGGATACAGTTTTGGGTAGCCTAGTGGGTGTTTAGTAGCAGACCATAGTACTTTGGGGGTTTCCCAGACAATACACATAGTTAAACTTTGGGGGTTACTGGATACAGTTTTTTTGGGTGTATACTATAGTTACTTTGGGGGTTTTCCCAGTTTTTGTGTTAAGGGGGTCAAAGTGAGATTTTGGCTTTGCGGGACCTCAATACACATAGCTTTCACTAAATGGTTCTAGATAGTTATAACGCCGATGGGGGTATACTGGATACAGTTTTGGGTAGCCTAGTGGGTGTATAGTAGCAGACCATAGTTACTTTGGGGGTTTCCCTCCCAGTTTTTGTGTTACAGGGGGTTGAAAGTGAGATTTTTGGCTTTGCGGGACCTCAATACACATAGCTTCCACTAAATGGTTCTAGATAGTTATAACGCCGATGGGGGTATACTGGATACAGTTTTGGGTAGCCTAGTGGGTGTATAGTAGCAGACCATAGTTACTTTGGGGTTTCCCTCCCCCAGTTTTTGTGTGTTACAGGGGGGTTCAAAGTGAGATTTTTGGCTTTATGTTAACTCAATACACATTACTTCCACTAAATGGTTCTAGATAGTTATAACGCCGATGGGGGTATACTGGATACAGTTTTGGGTAGCCTAGTGGGTGTATAGTAGCAGACTATAGTTACTTTGGGGGTTTCCCTCCCAGTTTTTGTGTACAGGGGGTTCAAAGTGAGATTTTTGGCTTTGCGGGTTAACTCAATACACATAGCTTCCACTAAATGGTTCTAGATAGTTATAACGCCGATGGGGGTATACTGGATACAGTTTGGGTAGCCTAGTGGGTGTATAGTAGCAGACCATAGTTACTTTGGGGGTTTCCCTCCCAGTTTTTGTGTTACAGGGGGTTGAAAGTGAGATTTTGGACCCTATGTTAACTCAATACACATAGCTTCCACTAAATGGTTCTAGATAGTTATAACGCCGATGGGGGTATACTGGATACAGTTTTGGGTAGCCTAGTGGGTGTATAGTAGCAGACCATAGTTACTTTGGGGGTTTCCCTCCCAGTTTTTGTGTTACAGGGGGTTGAAAGTGAGATTTTTGGCTTTGCGGGACCTCAATACACATAGCTTCCACTAAATGGTTCTAGATAGTTATAACGCCGATGGGGGTATACTGGATACAGTTTTGGGTAGCCTGGTAGGTGTATAGTAGCAGACTATAGTTACTTTGGGGGTTCCCCTCCCAGTTTTGTGTTACAGGGGGTTGAAAGTGAGATTTTGGACCCTATGTTAACTCAATACACATAGCTTCCACTAAATGGTTCTAGATAGTTATAACGCCGATGGGGGTATACTGGATACAGTTTTGGGTAGCCTAGTGGGTGTATATAGTAGCAGACCATAGTTACTTTGGGGGTTTCCCTCCCAGTTTTTGTGTTACAGGGGGGTTTCAAAGTGAGATTTTTGGCTTTGCGGGACCTCAATACACATAGCTTCCACTAAATGGTTCTAGATAGTTATAACGCCGATGGGGGTATATACTGCATACAGTTTTGGGTAGCCTAGTGGGGTGTATAGTAGCAGACTATAGTTACTTTGGGGGTTTCCCTCCCAGTTTTTGTGTTACAGGGGGTTCAAAGTGAGATTTTTGGCTTATGTTAACTCAATACACATAGCTTCCACTAAATGGTTCTAGATAGTTATAACGCCGATGGGGGTATACTGGATACAGTTTTGGGTAGCCTAGTGGGGTGTATAGTAGCAGACCATAGTTACTTTGGGGGTTTCCCTCCCAGTTTTTGTGTTACAGCGGGTGGTTCAAAGTGAGATTTTGGACTTTATGGGACCTCAATACACATAGCTTCCACTAAATGGTTCTAGATAGTTATAACGCCGATGGGGGTATACTGGATACAGTTTTGGGTAGCCTAGTGGGTGTATAGTAGCAGACCATAGTTACTTTGGGGGTTTCCCTCCCAGTTTTTGTGTTACAGGGGGTTCAAAGTGAGATTTTTGGCTTTGCGGGACCTCAATACACATAGCTTCCACTAAATGGTTCTAGATAGTTATAACGCCGATGGGGGTATACTGGATACAGTTTTGGGTAGCCTAGTAGGTGTATAGTAGCAGACCATAGTTACTTTGGGGGTTTCCCTCCCAGTTTTTGTGTTACAGGGGGTTCAAAGTGAGATTTTGGACCCTATGTTAACTCAATACACATAGCTTCCACTAAATGGTTCTAGATAGTTATAACGCCGATGGGGGTATACTGGATACAGTTTTGGGTAGCCTAGTGGGTGTATAGTAGCAGACCATAGTTACTTTGGGGGTTTCCCTCCCAGTTTTTGTGTTACAGGGGGTTGAAAGTGAGATTTTTGGCTTTGCGGGACCTCAATACACATTACTTCCACTAAATGGTTCTAGATAGTTATAACGCCGATGGGGGTATACTGGATACAGTTTTGGGTAGCCTAGTGGGTGTATAGTAGCAGACCATAGTTACTTTGGGGGTTTCCCTCCCAGTTTTTGTGTTACAGGGGGTTCAAAGTGAGATTTTGGACCCTATGTTAACTCAATACACATAGCTTCCACTAAATGGTTCTAGATAGTTATAACGCCGATGGGGGTATACTGGATACAGTTTTGGGTAGCCTAGTGGGGTGTATAGTAGCAGACCATAGTTACTTTGGGGGTTTCCCTCCCAGTTTTTGTGTTACAGGGGGTTCAAAGTGAGATTTTTGGCTTTGCGGGACCTCAATACACATAGCTTCCACTAAATGGTTCTAGATAGTTATAACGCCGATGGGGGTATACTGCATACAGTTTTGGGTAGCCTAGTGGGTGTATAGTAGCAGACTATAGTTACTTTGGGGGTTTCCCTCCCAGTTTTTGTGTTACAGGGGTTGAAAGTGAGATTTTGGACCCTATGTTAACTCAATACACATAGCTTCCACTAAATGGTTCTAGATAGTTATAACGCCGATGGGGGTATACTGGATACAGTTTTGGGTAGCCTAGTGGGTGTATAGTAGCAGACATAGTTACTTTGGGGGTTCCCTCCCAGTTTTTGTGTTACAGGGGGTTCAAAGTGAGATTTTTGGCTTTGCGGGACCTCAATACACATTACTTCCACTAAATGGTTCTAGATAGTTATAACGCCGATGGGGGTATACTGGATACAGTTTTGGGTAGCCTAGTGGGTGTATAGTAGCAGACTATAGTTACTTTGGGGTTTCCCTCCCAGTTTTTGTGTTACAGGGGGTCAAAGTGAGATTTTGGGCTTTATGGGAACTCAATACACATAGCTTCCACTAAATGGTTCTAGATAGTTATAACGCCGATGGGGGGGGTATACTGGATACAGTTTTGGGTAGCCTAGTGGGTGTATAGTAGCAGACCATAGTTACTTGGGGGTTTCCCTCCCAGTTTTTGTGTTACAGGGGGTTCAAAGTGAGATTTTTGGACTTTGCGGGACCTCAATACACATAGCTTCCACTAAATGGTTCTAGATAGTTATAACGCCGATGGGGGTATACTGGATACAGTTTTGGGTAGCCTAGTGGGTGTATAGTAGCAGACCATAGTTACTTTTGGGGGTTTCCCTCCCAGTTTTTGTGTTACAGGGGGTTGAAAGTGAGATTTTGGACCCTATGGGACTCAATACACATAGCTTCCACTAAATGGTTCTAGATAGTTATAACGCCGATGGGGGTATACTGGATACAGTTTTGGGTAGCCTAGTGGGTGTATAGTAGCAGACTATAGTTACTTTGGGGGTTTCCCTCCCAGTTTTTGTGTTACAGGGGGTTGAAAGTGAGATTTTGGACCCTATGTTAACTCAATATACACATAGCTTTCCACTAAATGGTTCTAGATAGTTATAACGCCGATGGGGGTATACTGGATACAGTTTTGGGTAGCCTAGTGGGTGTATAGTAGCAGACCATAGTTACTTTGGGGGTTTCCCTCCCAGTTTTTTGTGTTACAGGGGGTTCAAA
Organism: Urechis unicinctus; assembly: GCA_034190875.2. NCBI lineage: Eukaryota > Metazoa > Annelida > Polychaeta > Xenopneusta > Urechidae > Urechis > Urechis unicinctus. The sequence continues at coordinate 108,591 of JAXDRA010001067.1, forward strand.
GTGAGATTTTGGACCCTTTGTTAACTCAATACACATAGCTTCCACTAAATGGTTCTAGATAGTTATAACGCCGATGGGGGTATACTGGATACAGTTTTGGGTAGCCTGGTGGGTATATAGTAGCAGACCATAGTTACTTTGGGGGTTCCCCTCCCAGTTTTTGTGTTACAGCTGGTTCAAAGTGTGATTTTGGCTTTGCGGGACCTCAATACACATAGCTTCCACTAAATGGTTCTAGATAGTTATAACGCCGATGGGGGTATACTGGATACAGTTTTGGGTAGCCTGGTGGGTGTATAGTAGCAGACTATAGTTACTTTGGGGTTTCCCTCCCAGTTTTTGTGTTACACAGGGTGTTGAAAGTGAGATTTTGGACCCTTTGCGGGACTCAATACACATTACTTCCACTAAATGGTTCTAGATAGTTATAACGCCGATGGGGTATACTGGATACAGTTTTGGGTAGCCTAGTGGGGTGTATAGTAGCAGACTATAGTTACTTTGGGGGTTTCCTCCCAGTTTTTGTGTTACAGGGGGTTTGAAAGTGAGATTTTTTGGACCCTATTTTAACCTCAATACACATAGCTTCCACTAAATGGTTCTAGATAGTTATAACGCCGATGGGGGTATACTGGATACAGTTTTGGGTAGCCTAGTGGGTGTATAGTAGCAGACCATAGTTACTTTGGGGTTTCCCTCCCAGTTTTTGTGTTACAGGGGGTCAAAGTGAGATTTTTGGCTTTGCGGGACCTCAATACACATAGCTTCCACTAAATGGTTCTAGATAGTTATAACGCCGATGGGGGTATACTGCATACAGTTTGGGTAGTAGCCTAGTGGGTGTATAGTAGCAGACCATAGTTACTTTGGGGTTTCCCTCCCAGTTTTTGTGTTACAGGGGGTTGAAAGTGAGATTTTGGACCCTATTTTAACTCAATACACTTAGCTTCCACTAAATGGTTCTAGATAGTTATAACGCCGATGGGGGTATACTGGATACAGTTTTGGGTAGCCTAGTGGGCGTATAGTAGCAGACCATAGTTACTTTGGGGGTTTCCTTCCCAGTTTTTGTGTTACAGGGGTTCAAAGTGAGATTTTTGGCTTTGCGGGACCTCAATACACATAGCTTCCACTAAATGGTTCTAGATAGTTATAACGCCGATGGGGTATACTATACATGGTAGCCTAGTAGGTAGTATAGTAGCAGACCATAGTTACTTTGGGGGTTTCCCTCCCAGTTTTGGGGGGTTACTCAATACACATAGCTTCCACTAAATGGTTTAGATAGTAGTTATAACGCCGATGGGGGTATACTGCATACAGTTTTGGGTAGCCTAGTGGGTGTATAGTAACAGACCATAGTTACTTTGGGGGTTTCCCTCCCAGTTTTTGTGTTACAGGGGGTTAAAGTGAGATTTTGGGCTTTGCGGGACCTCAATACACATAGCTTCCACTAAATGGTTCTAGATAGTTATAACGCCGATGGGGGTATACTGGATACAGTTTTGGGTAGCCTAGTGGTGTGTATAGTAGCAGACCATAGTTACTTTGGGGGTTTCCCTCCCAGTTTTTTTGTGTTTACAGGGGGTTCAAAGTGAGATTTTGGGCTTTGCGGGACCTAAATACACATAGCTTCCACTAAATGGTTCTAGATAGTTATAACGCCGATGGGGGTATACTGGATACAGTTTTGGGTAGCCTAGTGGGTGTATAGTAGCAGACTATAGTTACTTTGGGGGTTTCCCTCCCAGTTTTTGTGTTACAGGGGGTTCAAAGTGAGATTTTTGGCTTTGCGGGACCTCAATACACATAGCTTCCACTAAATGGTTCTAGATAGTTATAACGCCGATGGGGGTATACTGGATACAGTTTTGGGTAGCCTAGTGGGTGTATAGTAGCAGACCATAGTTACTTTGGGGGTTTCCCTCCCAGTTTTTGTGTTACAGGGGGTTCAAAGTGAGATTTTTGGCTTTGCGGGACTTCAATACACATAGCTTCCACTAAATGGTTCTAGATAGTTATAACGCCGATGGGGGTATACTGCATGCTGTTTTGGGTAGCCTAGTGGGTGTATAGTAGCAGACCTATAGTTACTTTGGGGGTTCCCCTCCCAGTTTTTGTGTTACAGGGGGTTGAAAGTGAGATTTTGGACCCTATGTTAACTCAATACACATAGCTTCCACTAAATGGTTCTAGATAGTTATAACGCCGATGGGGGTATACTGGATACAGTTTTGGGTAGCCTAGTGGGTGTATAGTAGCAGACCATAGTTACTTTGGGGGTTTCCCTCCCAGTTTTTGTGTTACAGGGGGTTCAAAGTGAGATTTTTGGCTTTGCGGGACCTCAATACACATAGCTTCCACTAAATGGTTCTAGATAGTTATAACGCCGATGGGGGTATACTGCATACAGTTTTGGGTAGCCTAGTGGGTGTATAGTAGCAGACTATAGTTACTTTGGGGGTTTCCCTCCCAGTTTTTGTGTTACAGGGGGTTCAAAGTGAGATTTTGGACCCTATGTTAACTCAATACACATAGCTTCCACTAAATGGTTCTAGATAGTTATAACGCCGATGGGGGTATACTGGATACAGTTTTGGGTAGCCTAGTGGGTGTATAGTAGCAGACCATAGTTACTTTGGGGGTTTCCCTCCAGTTTTTTGTGTTACAGGGGGTTCAAAGTGAGATTTTTGGCTTTGCGGGAACTCAATACACACATAGCTTCCACTAAATGGTTCTAGATAGTTATAACGCCGATGGGGGTATACTGGATACAGTTTTGGGTAGCCTAGTGGGTGTATAGTAGCAGACCATAGTTACTTTGGGGGTTTCCCTCCCAGTTTTTTTGTGTTACAGGGGGTTGAAAGTGAGATTTTTGGACCCGGGTTAACTCAATACACATAGCTTCCACTAAATGGTTCTAGATAGTTATAACGCCGATGGGGGTATACTGGATACAGTTTTGGGTAGCCTAGTGGGTGTATAGTAGCAGACCATAGTTACTTTGGGGGTTTCCCTCCCAGTTTTTGTGTTACAGGGGGTTCAAAGTGAGATTTTTGGCTTTGCGGGACCTCAATACACATAGCTTCCACTAAATGGTTCTAGATAGTTATAACGCCGATGGGGGGTATACTGGATACAGTTTTGGGTAGCCTAGTGGGTGTATAGTAGCAGACCATAGTTACTTTGGGGGTTTCCCTCCCAGTTTTTTGTTACAGGGGGTTGAAAGTGAGATTTTGGACCCTATGGGAACTCAATACACATAGCTTCCACTAAATGGTTCTAGATAGTTATAACGCCGATGGGGGTATACTGGATACAGTTTTGGGTAGCCTAGTGGGTGTATATAGTAGCAGACCATAGTTACTTTGGGGGTTTCCCTCCCAGTTTTTGTGTTACAGGGGGTTCAAAGTGAGATTTTGGCTTTGCGGGACCTCAATACACATAGCTTCCACTAAATGGTTCTAGATAGTTATAACGCCGATGGGGGTATACTGATACAGTTTTGGGTAGCCTAGTGGGTGTATAGTAGCAGACTATAGTTACTTTGGGGGTTTCCCTCCCAGTTTTTGTGTTACAGGGGGTTCAAAGTGAGATTTTGGACCCTATGTTAACTCAATACACATAGCTTCCACTAAATGGTTCTAGATAGTTATAACGCCGATGGGGGTATACTGGATACAGTTTTGGGTAGCCTAGTGGGTGTATAGTAGCAGACCATAGTTACTTTGGGGGTTTCCCTCCCAGTTTTTGTGTTACAGGGGGTTCAAAGTGAGATTTTTGGCTTTGCGGGGACCTCAATACACATAGCTTCCACTAAATGGTTCTAGATAGTTATAACGCCGATGGGGGTATCTGCATACAGTTTTGGGTTAGTGGGTATAGCCTATAGTTACTTTGGGGGTTTTCCCTCCCAGTTTTTGTAGCAGGGGTTCAATAGTGAGATTTTTGGGGGTTTCCTTCCACCATGTTTTTGATGTTATAAGCCGATGGGGGTATACTGGAAAGTTTTGAGCCTAGTGGGTTTTAGCAGACTATAGTTACTTTGGGGGTTTCCCTCCCAGTTTACTTACAGGGGGGTAAAGTGGATTTTTCTTTAGATAGTACACATAACACCGATGGGGGGTATAGTTATAACAGTTTTGGGGGTATAGCATACAGTTTTGGGTAGCCTAGTAGTATAGTAAGCAGACCATAGTTACTTTGGGGGTTTCCCTCCCAGTTTTTGTGTTACAGGGGAAAGTGTCAAAGTGAGATTTTGGCTATGTTAACTCAATACACATAGCTTACACTAAGGGGGACATGAGTCCACTAAATAGTTAGATAGTTATAACGCCGATGGGGGTATACTGGATACAGTTTTGGGTAGCCTAGTAGGTGTATAGTAGCAGACTATAGTTACTTTGGGGGTTTCCCTCCCAGTTTTTGTGTTACAGGGGGTTCAAAGTGAGATTTTGGACTTTGCGGGACCTCAATACACATAGCTTCCACTAAATGGTTCTAGATAGTTATAACGCCGATGGGGGTATACTGGATACAGTTTTGGGTAGCCTAGTGGGTGTATAGTAGTAGCAGACCATAGTACTTTGGGGGTTTTCCCTCCCAGTTTTTGTGTTACAGGGGGTTCAAAGTGAGATTTTTTGGCTTTGCGGGACCTCAATACACATTACTTCCACTAAATGGTTCTAGATAGTTATAACGCCGATGGGGGTATACTGGATACAGTTTTGGGTAGCCTAGTGGGTGTATAGTAGCAGACTATAGTTACTTTGGGGGTTTCCCTCCAGTTTTTGTGTTACAGGGGGTTGAAAGTGAGATTTGGACCCTATGTTAACTCAATACACATAGCTTCCACTAAATGGTTCTAGATAGTTATAACGCCGATGGGGGTATACTGGATACAGTTTTGGGTAGCCTAGTGGGTGGTATAGTAGCAGACCATAGTTACTTTGGGGGTTTCCCTCCCAGTTTTTGTGTTACAGGGGGTTCAAAGTGAGATTTTTGGCTTTGCGGGGACCTCAATACACATAGCTTCCACTAAATGGTTCTAGATAGTTATAACGCCGATGGGGGTATACTGGATACAGTTTTGGGTAGCCTAGTGGGTGTATAGTAGCAGACCATAGTTACTTTGGGGGTTTCCCTCCCAGTTTTTTGTGTTACAGGGGGTTGAAAGTGAGATTTTGGGACCCTATGTTAACTCAATACACATTACTTCCACTAAATGGTTCTAGATAGTTATAACGCCGATGGGGGTATACTGGATACAGTTTTGGGTAGCCTAGTGGGTGTATATAGTAGCAGACTATAGTTACTTTGGGGGTTTCCCTCCCAGTTTTTGTGTTACAGGGGGTTCAAAGTGAGATTTTGGCTTTGTTGGACCTCAATACACATAGCTTCCACTAAATGGTTCTAGATAGTTATAACGCCGATGGGGGTATACTGGATACAGTTTTGGGTAGCCTAGTGGGTGTATAGTAGCAGACTATAGTTACTTTGGGGGTTTCCCTCCCAGTTTTTGTGTTACAGGGTGTTGAAAGTGAGATTTTGGACCCTATGTTAACTCAATACACTTAGCTTCCACTAAATGGTTCTAGATAGTTATAACGCCGATGGGGGTATACTGGATACAGTTTTGGGTAGCCTAGTGGGTGTATAGTAGCAGACCATAGTTACTTTGGGGGTTTCCCTCCCAGTTTTTGTGTTACAGGGGGTTCAAAGTGAGATTTTTGGCTTTGCGGGACCTCAATACACATAGCTTCCACTAAATGGTTCTAGATAGTTATAACGCCGATGGGGGTATACTGCATACAGTTTTGGGTAGCCTAGTAGGTGTATAGTAGCAGACTATAGTTACTTTGGGGGTTTCCCTCCCAGTTTTTGTGTTACAGGGTGTTGAAAGTGAGATTTTGGACCCTATGTTAACTCAATAAACATTACTTCCACTAAATGGTTCTAGATAGTTATAACGCCGATGGGGGTATACTGGATACAGTTTTGGGTAGCCTAGTGGGTGTATAGTAGCAGACCATAGTTACTTGGGGGTTTCCCTCCCAGTTTTTGTGTTACAGGGGGTTCAAAGTGAGATTTTGGCTTTGCGGGACCTCAATACACATAGCTTCCACTAAATGGTTCTAGATAGTTATAACGCCGATGGGGGTATACTGGATACAGTTTTGGGTAGCCTAGTGGGTGTATAGTAGCAGACTATAGTTACTTTGGGGGTTTCCCTCCCAGTTTTTTTGTGTTACAGGGGGTTCAAAGTGAGATTTTGGACCCTATGTTTAACTCAATACACATAGCTTCCACTAAATGGTTCTAGATAGTTATAACGCCGATGGGGGGGTATACTGGATACAGTTTTGGGTAGCCTAGTGGTGTATAGTAGCAGACCATAGTTACTTTGGGGGTTCCCCTCCCAGTTTTTTGTGTTACAGGGGGTTCAAAGTGAGATTTTGGCTTTGTTACCTCAATACACATACTTCCACTAAATGGTTCTAGATAGTTATAACGCCGATGGGGGTATACTGGATACAGTTTTGGGTAGCCTAGTGGGTGTATAGTAGCAGACTATAGTTACTTTGGGGTTTCCCTCCCAGTTTTTGTGTTACAGGGGGTTCAAAGTGAGATTTTGGACTTTGCGGGAACTCAATACACATACTTCCACTAAATGGTTCTAGATAGTTATAACGCCGATGGGGGTATACTGGATACAGTTTTGGGTAGCCTAGTGGGTGTATAGTAGCAGACCATAGTTACTTTGGGGGTTTCCCTCCCAGTTTTTGTGTTACAGGGGGTTCAAAGTGAGATTTTTGGCTTTGCGGGACCTCAATACACATTACTTCCACTAAATGGTTCTAGATAGTTATAACGCCGATGGGGGTATACTGGATACAGTTTTGGGTAGCCTAGTGGGTGTATAGTAGCAGACCATAGTTACTTTGGGGTTTCCCTCCCAGTTTTTGTGTTACAGGGGGTTGAAAGTGAGATTTTGGACCCTGCGGTTAACTCAATACACATAGCTTCCACTAAATGGTTCTAGATAGTTATAACGCCGATGGGGGTATACTGGATACAGTTTTGGGTAGCCTAGTAGGTGTATAGTAGCAGACTATAGTTACTTTGGGGGTTTTCCTCCCAGTTTTGTGTTACAGGGGTTCAAAGTGAGATTTTTGGCCCGGCGGGACCTCAATACACATAGCTTCCACTAAATGGTTCTAGATAGTTATAACGCCGATGGGGGTATACTGGATACAGTTTTGGGTAGCCTAGTGGGTGTATAGTAGCAGACCTATAGTTACTTTGGGGGTTCCCTCCCAGTTTTTGTGTTACAGGGGGTTAAAGTGAGATTTTTGGGGGACTCAATACACATAGCTTCCACTAAATGGTTCTAGATAGTTATAACGCCGATGGGGGGTATACTGGCATACAGTTTTGGGTAGCCTAGTAGGTGTATAGTAGCAGACTATAGTTACTTTGGGGGTTTCCCTCCCAGTTTTGTGTTACAGGGGTTCAAAGTGAGATTTTTGGACCCTATGCGGGACTCAATACACATTACTTCCACTAAATGGTTCTAGATAGTTATAACGCCGATGGGGGTATACTGGATACAGTTTTGGGTAGCCTAGTGGGTGTATAGTAGCAGACTATAGTTACTTTGGGGGTTTCCCTCCCAGTTTTTGTGTTACAGGGGTTCAAAGTGAGATTTTTGGACCCTATGTTAACTCAATACACATTAGCTTCCACTAAATGGTTCTAGATAGTTATAACGCCGATGGGGGTATACTGGATACAGTTTTGGGTAGCCTAGTGGGTGTATAGTAGCAGACTATAGTTACTTTGGGGGTTTCCCTCCCAGTTTTGTGTTACAGGGGGTTCAAAGTGAGATTTTTGGCTTTGCGGGACCTCAATACACATAGCTTCCACTAAATGGTTCTAGATAGTTATAACGCCGATGGGGGTATACTGGATACAGTTTTGGGTAGCCTAGTAGGTGTATAGTAGCAGACCATAGTTACTTTGGGGGTTCCCTCCCAGTTTTTGTGTTACAGGGTGTTCAAAGTGAGATTTTTTTGGCTTTGCGGGACCTCAATACACATAGCTTCCACTAAATGGTTCTAGATAGTTATAACGCCGATGGGGTATACTGGATACAGTTTTGGGTAGCCTAGTAGGTGTATAGTAGCAGACCATAGTTACTTTGGGGTTTCCCTCCCAGTTTTTGTGTTACAGGGGGTTGAAAGTGAGATTTTGGACCTTTGCGGGACCTCAATACACATTAGCTTCCACTAAATGGTTCTAGATAGTTATAACGCCGATGGGGGTATACTGGATACAGTTTTGGGTAGCCTAGTGGGTGTATAGTAGCAGACTATAGTTACTTTGGGGGTTTCCCTCCCAGTTTTTGTGTTACAGGGGGTTGAAAGTGAGATTTTGGACCTTATGCGGGAACTCAATAACACATAGCTTCCACTAAATGGTTCTAGATAGTTATAACGCCGATGGGGGGTATACTGGATACAGTTTTGGGTAGCCTAGTGGGTGTATAGTAGCAGACTATAGTTACTTTGGGGGTTTCCCTCCCAGTTTTTGTGTTACAGGGGGTTCAAAGTGAGATTTTTGGCTTTGCGGGACCTCAATACACATAGCTTCCACTAAATGGTTCTAGATAGTTATAACGCCGATGGGGGTATACTGGATACAGTTTTGGGTAGCCTAGTGGGTGTATAGTAGCAGACCATAGTTACTTTGGGGGTTTCCCTCCCAGTTTTTTGTGTTACACAGGGGTTCAAAGTGAGATTTTTGGCTTTGCGGGACCTCAATACACATACTTCCACTAAATGGTTCTAGATATAGTTATAACGCCGATGGGGGTATACTGCATACAGTTTTGGGTAGCCTAGTGGGTGTATAGTAGCAGACTATAGTTACTTTGGGGGTTTCCCTCCCAGTTTTTGTGTTACAGGGGGTTCAAAGTGAGATTTTGGACCCTATTTTAACTCAATACACATTACTTCCACTAAATGGTTCTAGATAGTTATAACGCCGATGGGGGTATACTGGATACAGTTTTGGGTAGCCTAGTGGGTGTATAGTAGCAGACTATAGTTACTTTGGGGGTTTCCCTCCCAGTTTTTGTGTTACAGGGGGTTCAAAGTGAGATTTTGGACCCTATGTTAACTCAATAAACATAGCTTCCACTAAATGGTTCTAGATAGTTATAACGCCGATGGGGGTATACTGGATACAGTTTTGGGTAGCCTAGTAGGGGTATATAGTAGCAGACTATAGTTACTTTGGGGGTTTCCCTCCCAGTTTTTGTGTTACAGGGGGTTCAAAGTGAGATTTTTGGCTTTTGCGGGACCTCAATACACATTAGCTTCCACTAAATGGTTCTAGATAGTTATAACGCCGATGGGGGTATACTGCATACAGTTTTGGGTAGCCTAGTAGGTGTATAGTAGCAGACATAGTTACTTTGGGGGTTTCCCTCCCAGTTTTTGTGTTACAGGGGGTTGAAAGTGAGATTTTGGACCCTATGTTAACTCAATACACATAGCTTGGCTAAATGGTTTAGAGAGTTATAACGCCGATGGGGGTATACTGGATACAGTTTTTGGGTAGCCTAGTGGGTGTATTAGCAGACCATAGTTACTTTGGGGGGTTCCCTCCCAGTTTTTGTGTTAACAGCGGTTTCAAAGTGAGATTTTTTGGCTTTGCGGGACCTCAATACACATAGCTTCCACTAAATGGTTCTAGATAGTTATAACGCCGATGGGGGTATACTGGATACAGTTTTGGGTAGCCTAGTAGGTGTATAGTAGCAGACTATAGTTACTTTGGGGGTTTCCCTCCCAGTTTTTTTGTGTTACAGGGGGTTCAAAGTGAGATTTTTGGCTTTGCGGGACCTCAATACACATAGCTTCCACTAAATGGTTCTAGATAGTTATAACGCCGATGGGGGTATACTGCATACAGTTTTGGGTAGCCTAGTGGGTATATAGTAGCAGACATAGTTACTTTGGGGGTTTCCCTCCCAGTTTTTGTGTTACAGGGGGTTAAAGTTTTGGGCTTTGCGGGACCTCAATACACATAGCTTCCACTAAATGGTTCTAGATAGTTATAACGCCGATGGGGTATGCTGCTTACAGTTTTTGGTGGCCTAGTGGGTGTATAGTCGCAGACTATAGTTACTTTTGGGGGTTCCCTCCCAGTTTTTGTGTTAACAGGGGGTTCAAAGTGAGATTTTGGCTTTATGGTTAACTCAATACACATAGCTTCCACTAAATGGTGTTCTAGATAGTTATAACGCCGATGGGGTATACTGCATACAGTTTTTGGGTAGCCTAGTGGGGTGTATAGTAAGCAGACCATAGTTACTTTGGGGGTTTCCCCTCCAGTTTTTTGTGTTTATAGGGGGTTCAAAGTGAGATTTTTGGCTTTTGCGGGACCTCAATACACATAGCTTCCACTAAATGGTTCTAGATAGTTATAACGCCGATGGGGGTATACTGCATACAGTTTTGGGTAGCCTAGTGGGTGTATAGTAGCAGACTATAGTTACTTTGGGGGTTTCCCTCCCAGTTTTTGTGTTACAGGGGTTCAAAGTGAGATTTTGGACCTATGCGGGACCTCAATACACATAGCTTCCACTAAATGGTTCTAGATAGTTATAACGCCGATGGGGGTATACTGGATACAGTTTTTGGGTAGCCTAGTGGGTGTATAGTAGCAGACTATAGTTACTTTGGGGGTTTCCCTCCCAGTTTTTGTGTTACAGGGGTTTCAAAGTGAGATTTTGGACCCTATGTTAACTCAATACACATAGCTTCCACTAAATGGTCTCTAGATAGTTATAACGCCGATGGGGGTATACTGGATACAGTTTTGGGTAGCCTAGTGGGTGTATAGTAGCAGACTATAGTTACTTTGGGGGTTTCCCTCCCAGTTTTTGTGTTACAGGGGGTTCAAAGTGAGATTTTTTGGCTTTGCGGGACCTCAATACACATAGCTTCCACTAAATGGTTCTAGATAGTTATAACGCCGATGGGGGTATACTGGATACAGTTTTGGGTAGCCTAGTGGGTGTATAGTAGCAGACTATAGTTACTTTGGGGGTTTCCCTCCCAGTTTTTGTGTTACAGGGGGTCAAAGTGATTTTGGACCTTTATGGGAACTCAATACACATAGCTTCCACTAAATGGTTCTAGATAGTTATAACGCCGATGGGGGTATACTGCATACAGTTTTGGGTAGCCTAGTGGGTGTATAGTAGCAGACTATAGTTACTTTGGGGGTTTCCCTCCCAGTTTTTGTGTTTACAGGGGGTTCAAAGTGAGATTTTTGGACCCTATGTTAACTCAATACACATAGCTTCCACTAAATGGTTCTAGATAGTTATAACGCCGATGGGGGTATACTGGATACAGTTTTGGGTAGCCTAGTGGGTGTATAGTAGCAGACCATAGTTACTTTGGGGGTTTCCCTCCAGTTTTTGTGTTACAGGGGGTTCAAAGTGAGATTTTTGGCTTTGTTAACTCAATACACATAGCTTCCACTAAATGGTTCTAGATAGTTATAACGCCGATGGGGGTATACTGCATGCAGTTTTGGGTAGCCTAGTGGGTGTATAGTAGCAGACCATAGTTACTTTGGGGGTTTCCCTCCCAGTTTTTGTGTTACAGGGGGTTCAAAGTGAGATTTTTGGCTTTGCGGGACCTCAATACACATAGCTTCCACTAAATGGTTCTAGATAGTTATAACTCCGATGGGGGTATACTGCATATAGTTTTGGGTAGCCTAGTGGGTATATAGTAGCAGACCATAGTTATTTGGGGGGTTTCCCTCCCAGTTTTTGTGGTACAGTGGGTTCAAAGTGATATTTTGGCTTTGCCGGACCTCAATATACATTGCTTCCACTAAATGGTTCTAGATAATTATAACGCCGATGGGAGTATATTGCATACAGTTTTGGGTAGCCTAGTGGGTGTATAGTAGCAGACCATAGTTACTTTGGGGGTTTCCCTCCCAGTTTTTGTGTTACAGGGGTTCAAAGTGAGATTTGGACTTATGTTAACTCAATACACATTAGCTTCCACTAAATGGTTCTAGATAGTTATAACGCCGATGGGGGTATACTGGATACAGTTTTTTGGGTAGCCTAGTGGGTGTATAGTAGCAGACCATAGTTACTTTGGGGGTTTCCCTCCCAGTTTTTGTGTTACAGGGGGTTCAAAGTGAGATTTTGGACCCTATGTTAACTCAATACACATAGCTTCCACTAAATGGTTCTAGATAGTTATAACGCCGATGGGGGTATACTGGATACAGTTTTGGGTAGCCTAGTGGGTGTATATAGTAGCAGACTATAGTTACTTTGGGGGTTTCCCTCCCAGTTTTTGTGTTACAGCGGGTTCAAAGTGAGATTTTGGACCCTTTGCGGGAACTCAATACACATAGCTTCCACTAAATGGTTCTAGATAGTTATAACGCCGATGGGGGTATACTGGATACAGTTTTGGGTAGCCTAGTGGGTGTATAGTAGCAGACCATAGTTACTTTGGGGGTTTCCCTCCCAGTTTTTGTGTTACAGGGGGTTCAAAGTGAGATTTTTGGCTTTGCGGGACCTCAATACACATAGCTTCCACTAAATGGTTCTAGATAGTTATAACGCCGATGGGGGTATACTGCATACAGTTTTGGGTAGCCTAGTGGGTGTATAGTAGCAGACTATAGTTACTTTGGGGGTTTCCTCCCAGTTTTTGTGTTACAGGGGGTTCAAAGTGAGATTTTTTGGCTTTGCGGGACCTCAATATACATAGCTTCCACTAAATGGTTCTAGATAGTTATAACGCCGATGGGGGTATACTGCATACAGTTTTGGGTAGCCTAGTAGGTGTATAGTAGCAGACCATAGTTACTTTGGGGGTTTCCCTCCCAGTTTTTGTGTTACAGGGGGTTCAAAGTGAGATTTTTGGCTTTGCGGGACCTCAATACACATAGCTTCCACTAAATGGTTCTAGATAGTTATAACGCCGATGGGGGTATACTGGATACAGTTTTGGGTAGCCTAGTGGGTGTATAGTAGCAGACTATAGTTACTTTGGGGGTTTCCCTCCCAGTTTTTGTGTTACAGGGGGTTCAAAGTGAGATTTTGGCTTTGCGGACCTCAATACACATAGCTTCCACTAAATGGTTCTAGATAGTTATAACGCCGATGGGGGTATACTGCATACAGTTTTGGGTAGCCTAGTAGGTGTATAGTCGCAGACTGTAGTTACTTTGGGGGTTTCCCTCCCAGTTTTTTGTGTTACAGGGGTTGAAAGTGAGATTTTGGACCCTATGTTAACTCAATACACATAGCTTCCACTAAATGGTTCTAGATAGTTTATAACGCCGATGGGGGTATACTGGATACAGTTTTGGGTAGCCTAGTAGGTGTATAGTAGCAGACTATAGTTACTTTGGGGGTTTCCCTCCCAGTTTTTGTGTTACAGGGGGTTCAAAGTGAGATTTTGGCTTTGCGGGACCTCAATACACATTAGCTTCCACTAAATGGTTCTAGATAGTTATAACGCCGATGGGGGGTATACTGCATACAGTTTTGGGTAGCCTAGTGGGTGTATAGTAGCAGACTATAGTTACTTTTGGGGGTTTCCCTCCCAGTTTTTGTGTTACAGGGGTTGAAAGTGAGATTTTGGACCCTATGTTAACTCAATACACATAGCTTCCACTAAATGGTTCTAGATAGTTATAACGCCGATGGGGGTATACTGGATACAGTTTTTGGGTAGCCTAGTGGGTGTATAGTAGCAGACCATAGTTACTTTGGGGGTTTCCCTCCCAGTTTTTGTGTTACAGGGGTTCAAAGTGAGATTTTTTTGGCTTTGCGGGACCTCAATACACATAGCTTCCACTAAATGGTTCTAGATAGTTATAACGCCGATGGGGGTATACTGCATACAGTTTTGGGTAGCCTAGTGGGTGTATAGTAGCAGACTATAGTTACTTTGGGGGTTTCCCCTCCCAGTTTTTGTGTTACAGGAGGTTGAAAGTGAGATTTTGGACCCTATGTTAACTCAATAACACATAGCTTCCACTAAATGGTTTCTAGATAGTTATAACGCCGATGGGGGTATACTGGATACAGTTTTTGGGTAGCCTAGTGGGGTGTATAGTAGCAGACTATAGTTACTTTGGGGGTTTCCCTCCCAGTTTTTGTGTTACAGGGGGTTCAAAGTGAGATTTTTTGGCTTTGCGGGACCTCAATACACATAGCTTCCACTAAATGGTTCTAGATAGTTATAACGCCGATGGGGGTATACTGGATACAGTTTTTGGGTAGCCTAGTGGGTGTATAGTAGCAGACCATAGTTACTTTGGGGGTTTCCCTCCCAGTTTTTGTGTTACAGGGGGTTCAAAGTGAGATTTTTGGCTTTGCGGACCTCAATACACATAGCTTCCACTAAATGGTTCTAGATAGTTATAACGCCGATGGGGGTATACTGCATACAGTTTTGGGTAGCCTAGTGGGTGTATAGTAGCAGACTATAGTTACTTTGGGGGTTTCCCTCCCAGTTTTTTGTGTTACAGGGGGTTCAAAGTGAGATTTTGGACCCTATGTTTAACTCAATACACATTACTTCCACTAAATGGTTCTAGATAGTTATAAGCCGATGGGGTATACTGGCATACAGTTTTGGGTCGCCTAGTAGGGGTATAGCTGGATATAGTATACTTTGGGGGCTTCCCAGTTTAGGGGGTTCAAAGCCTAGGGGTGTATAGTAGGTTCTAGATAGACCTATGGGGGTATACTGGATACAGTTTTGGGTAGCCTAGTGGGTGTATAGTAGCAGTTACTTTGGGGGTTTTCCTCCCAAGTTTTTGTGTTACAGGGGGTTCAAAGTGAGATTTTTGGCCCTATGTTAACTCAATACACATAGCTTCCACTAAATGGTTCTAGATAGTTATAACGCCGATGGGGGTATACTGGATACAGTTTTGGGTAGCCTAGTGGGTGTATAGTAGCAGACTATAGTTACTTTGGGGGTTTCCCTCCCAGTTTTTTGTGTTACAGGGGGTTCAAAGTGAGATTTTTGGCTTTGCGGGACCTCAATACACATAGCTTCCACTAAATGGTTCTAGATAGTTATAACGCCGATGGGGGTATACTGGATACGTTTGGGGGTATACTGGATACAGTTTTGGGTAGCCTAGTAGGTGTATAGTAGCAGACTATAGTTACTTTGGGGTTTTCCCTCCCAGTTTTTGTGTGTTACAGGGGGGTTCAAAGTGAGATTTTGGACCCTTTGTTAACTCAATACACATAGCTTCCACTAAATGGTTCTAGATAGTTATAACGCCGATGGGGGTATACTGGATACAGTTTTGGGTAGCCTAGTGGTGTATAGTAGCAGACTATAGTTACTTTGGGGGTTTTCCCTCCCAGTTTTTGTGTTACAGGGGTTCAAAGTGAGATTTTGGCTTTGCGGGACCTCAATACACATAGCTTCCACTAAATGGTTCTAGATAGTTATAACGCCGATGGGGGTATACTGGATACAGTTTTGGGTAGCCTAGTGGGTGTATAGTAGCAGACTATAGTTACTTTGGGGGTTTCCCTCCCAGTTTTTTTGTGTTACAGGGGTTGAAAGTGAGAGATTTTGGACCTATATGTTAACTCAATAACATAGCTTCCACTAAATGGTTCTAGATAGTTATAACGCCGATGGGGGTATACTGGATACAGTTTTGGGTAGCCTAGTAGGTGTATAGTAAGCAGACATAGTTACTTTGGGGGTTTTCCCTCCCAGTTTTTTGTGTTACAGGGGGTTCAAAGTGAGATTTTTTGGCTTATGCGGGACCTCAATACACATAACTTCCACTAAATGGTTCTAGATAGTTATAACGCCGATGGGGGTATACTGGATACAGTTTTGGGTAGCCTAGTGGGTGTATAGTAGCAGACGATATAGTTACTTTGGGGGTTTCCCTCCCAGTTTTTGTGTTACAGGGAGGTTGAAAGTGAGATTTTGGACCCTATGTTAACTCAATACACATACCTTCCACTAAATGGTTCTAGATAGTTATAACGCCGATGGGGGGGTATACTGCATACAGTTTTGGGTAGCCTAGTAGGTGTATAGTAGCAGACTATAGTTACTTGGGGGTTTCCCTCCCAGTTTTTGTGTTACGGGGGTTGAAAGTGAGATTTTGGACCCTTTGCGGGAACTCAATACACATTAGCTTCCACTAAATGGTTCTAGATAGTTATAACGCCGATGGGGGTATACTGGATACAGTTTTGGGTAGCCTAGTGGGGTGTATAGTAGCAGACCATAGTTACTTTGGGGGTTTCCCTCCCAGTTTTTGTGTTACAGGGGGTTCAAAGTGAGATTTTTGGCTTTGCGGGACCTCAATACACATAGCTTCCACTAAATGGTTCTAGATAGTTATAACGCCGATGGGGGTATACTGGATACAGTTTTGGGTAGCCTAGTAGGTGTATAGTCGCAGACTATAGTTACTTTGGGGGTTTCCCTCCCAGTTTTTTTGTGTTACAGGGGTTCAAAGTGAGATTTTGGCTTTGCGGGACCTCAATACACATAGCTTCCACTAAATGGTTCTAGATAGTTATAACGCCGATGGGGGGTATACTGGATACAGTTTTGGGTAGCCTAGTGGGTGTATAGTAGCAGACCATAGTTACTTTGGGGGTTTCCTCCCAGTTTTTGTGTTACAGGGGGTTCAAAGTGAGATTTTTGGACTTTGCGGTTTAACTCAATACACATAGCTTCCACTAAATGGTTCTAGATAGTTATAACGCCGATGGGGGTATACTGGATACAGTTTTGGGTAGCCTAGTAGGTGTATAGTAGCAGACTATAGTTACTTTGGGGTTTCCCTCCCAGTTTTGTGTTACAGGGGGTTGAAAGTGAGATTTTGGACCCTATGTTAACTCAATACACATTACTTCCACTAAATGGTTCTAGATAGTTATAACGCGCCGATGGGGGTATACTGGATACAGTTTTGGGTAGCCTAGTGGGTGTATAGTAGCAGACTATAGTTACTTTGGGGGTTTCCCTCCCAGTTTTTGTGTTACAGGGGGTTCAAAGTGAGATTTTTGGCTTTGCGGGACCTCAATACACATTACTTCCACTAAATGGTTCTAGATAGTTATAACGCCGATGGGGGTATACTGGATACAGTTTTGGGTAGCCTAGTGGGTGTATAGTAGCAGACCATAGTTACTTTGGGGGTTTCCCTCCCAGTTTTTGTGTTTACAGGGGTTGAAAGTGAGATTTTGGACTTTATGTTAACTCAATACACATAGCTTCCACTAAATGGTTCTAGATAGTTATAACGCCGATGGGGGTATACTGGATACAGTTTTGGGTAGCCTAGTGGGTGTATAGTAGCAGACTATAGTTACTTTGGGGGTTTCCCTCCAGTTTTTTTGTGTTACAGGGGGTTCAAAGTGAGATTTTGGACCCTTGTTTGCGGGAACTCAATACACATAGCTTCCACTAAATGGTTCTAGATAGTTATAACGCCGATGGGGGTATACTGGATACAGTTTTGGGTAGCCTAGTGGGTGTATAGTAGCAGACTATAGTTACTTTGGGGGTTTCCCTCCCAGTTTTTGTGTTACAGGGGGTTCAAAGTGAGATTTTGGCTTTGCGGGACCTCAATACACATAGCTTCCACTAAATGGTTCTAGATAGTTATAAACGCCGATGGGGGTATACTGGATACAGTTTTGGGTAGCCTAGTGGGTATAGTAGCAGACTATAGTTACTTTGGGGGTTTCCCTCCCAGTTTTTTTGTGTTACAGGGGTTCAAAGTGAGATTTTTGGCTTTGCGGGACCTCAATACACATAGCTTCCACTAAATGGTTCTAGATAGATAGTTATAACGCCGATGGGGGTATACTGGATACAGTTTTGGGTAGCCTAGTGGGTGTATAGTAGCAGACTATAGTTACTTTGGGGGTTTCCCTCCCAGTTTTTGTGTTACAGGGGGTTCAAAGTGAGATTTTTGGCTTTGCGGGACCTCAATACACATAGCTTCCACTAAATGGTTCTAGATAGTTATAACGCCGATGGGGGTATACTGGATACAGTTTTGGGTAGCCTAGTGGGTGTATAGTTGCAGACTATAGTTTTTTTGGGGGATTTTCCCTCCCAGTTTTTGTGTTACAGGGGGTTCAAAGTGAGATTTTTTGGCTTTGCGGGACCTCAATACACATTAGCTTCCACTAAATGGTTCTAGATAGTTATAACGCCGATGGGGGTATACTGCATACAGTTTTGGGTAGCCTAGTGGGTGTATAGTAGCAGACTATAGTTACTTTGGGGGTTTCCCTCCCAGTTTTTGTGTTACAGGGGTTGAAAGTGAGATTTTGGACCCTATGTTAACTCAATACACATAGCTTCCACTAAATGGTTCTAGATAGTTATAACGCCGATGGGGGTATACTGGATACAGTTTTGGGTAGCCTAGTGGGTGTATAGTAGCAGACCATAGTTACTTTGGGGGTTTCCCTCCCAGTTTTTTTGTGTGTTACAGGGGGTTCAAAGTGATTTTTTGGCTTTGCGGGACCTCAATACACATAGCTTCCACTAAATGGTTCTAGATAGTTATAACGCCGATGGGGGTATACTGGATACAGTTTTTGGGTAGCCTAGTGGGTGTATAGTAGCAGACTATAGTTACTTTGGGGGTTTCCCTCCCAGTTTTTGTGTTACAGGGGGTTGAAAGTGAGATTTTGGACCCTATGTTAACTCAATACACATTACTTCCACTAAATGGTTCTAGATAGTTATAACGCCGATGGGGGTATACTGGATACAGTTTTGGGTAGCCTAGTGGGTGTATAGTAGCAGACTATAGTTACTTTGGGGGTTTCCTCCCAGTTTTTGTGTTACAGGGGGTTGAAAGTGAGATTTTTGGACCCTTTGTTAACTCAATACACATTACTTCCACTAAATGGTTCTAGATAGTTATAACGCCGATGGGGGTATACTGGATACAGTTTTGGGTAGCCTAGTGGGTGTATAGTAGCAGACTATAGTTTACTTTGGGGGTTTCCCTCCCAGTTTTTGTGTTACAGGGGGTTCAAAGTGAGATTTTTGGCTTTGCGGGACCTCAATACACATTACTTCCACTAAATGGTTCTAGATAGTTATAACGCCGATGGGGGTATACTGGATACAGTTTTGGGTAGCCTAGTGGGTGTATAGTAGCAGACATAGTTATTTTGGGGGTTTCCCTCCCAGTTTTTGTGTTAGGGGGGTTCAAAGTGAGATTTTTGGCTTTGCGGGACCTCAATACACATTACTAGCTCCACTAAATGGTTCTAGATAGTTATAACGCCGATGGGGTATACTGCATACAGTTTTTGGGTAGCCTAGTGGGTGTATAGTAGCAGACTATAGTTACTTTGGGGTTTCCTCCCAGTTTTTGTGTTACAGGGGTTGAAAGTGAGATTTTTGGACCCTATGTTAACTCAATACACATTACTTCCACTAAATGGTTCTAGATAGTTATAACGCCGATGGGGGTATACTGGATACAGTTTTGGGTAGCCTAGTAGGGTGTATAGTAGCAGACTATAGTTACTTTGGGGGTTTCCCCTCCCAGTTTTTTTGTGTTACAGGGGGTTGAAAGTGAGATTTTGGACCCTATGTTAACTCAATACACATTACTTCCACTAAATGGTTCTAGATAGTTATAACGCCGATGGGGGTATACTGGATACAGTTTTGGGTAGCCTAGTCGGTGTATAGTAGCAGACTATAGTTACTTTGGGGGTTTCCCTCCCAGTTTTTGTGTTACAGGGGGTTCAAAGTGAGATTTTTGGCTTTGCGGGACCTCAATACACATTAGCTTCCACTAAATGGTTCTAGATAGTTATAACGCCGATGGGGGTATACTGCATACAGTTTTGGGTAGCCTAGTAGGTGTATAGTAGCAGACCATAGTTACTTTGGGGGTTTCCCTCCCAGTTTTTGTGTTACAGGGGTTGAAAGTGAGATTTTGGGACCCTATGGGAACTCAATAAACATTACTTCCACTAAATGGTTCTAGATAGTTATAACGCCGATGGGGGTATACTGGATACAGTTTTGGGTAGCCTAGTAGGTGTATAGTTGCAGACCATAGTAGTTACTTTGGGGGTTCCCCTCCCAGTTTTTTGTGTTACAGGGGTTCAAAGTGAGATTTTTGGCTTTGCGGGACCTCAATACACATTACTTCCACTAAATGGTTCTAGATAGTTATAACGCCGATGGGGGTATACTGCATACAGTTTTGGGTAGCCTAGTAGGTGTATAGTAGCAGACTATAGTTACTTTGGGGGTTTCCCTCCCAGTTTTTGTGTTACAGGGGGTTGAAAGTGAGATTTAGGACCCTATGTTAACTCAATAAACATTACTTCCACTAAATGGTTCTAGATAGTTATAACGCCGATGGGGGTATACTGGATACAGTTTTGGGTAGCCTAGTAGGTGTATAGTAGCAGACTATAGTTACTTTGGGGTTTCCCTCCCAGTTTTTTGTGTTACAGGGGTTCAAAGTGAGATTTTTGGCTTTGCGGGACCTCAATACACATAACTTCCACTAAATGGTTCTAGATAGTTATAACGCCGATGGGGGTATACTGCATACAGTTTTTTTGGGTAGCCTAGTAGGTGTATAGTAGCAGACTATAGTTACTTTGGGGGTTTCCCTCCCAGTTTTTGTGTTACAGGAGGTTGAAAGTGAGATTTGGACCCTATGTTAACTCAATAAACATTACTTCCACTAAATGGTTCTAGATAGTTATAACGCCGATGGGGGTATACTGGATACAGTTTTGGGTAGTCTAGTGGGTGTATAGTAGCAGACTATAGTTACTTTGGGGGTTTCCCTCCCAGTTTTTGTGTTACAGGGGGTTCAAAGTGAGATTTTTGGCTTTGCGGGACCTCAATACACATAGCTTCCACTAAATGGTTCTAGATAGTTTATAACGCCGATGGGGGTATACTGCATACAGTTTTGGGTAGCCTAGTGGGTGTATAGTAGCAGACTATAGTTACTTTGGGGGTTTCCTTCCAAGTTTTTTTTCTTACAGGGGGTTGAAAGTGAGATTTTGGACCATATGTTAACTCAATACACATCACTTCCACTAAATGGTTCTAGATAGTTATAACGCCGATGGGGGTATACTGGATACAGTTTTGGGTAGCCTAGTAGGGGTATAGTAGCAGACTATAGTTACTTTGGGGGTTTCCCTCCCAGTTTTTGTGTTACAGGGGGTTCAAAGTGAGATTTGGGACCCTATGTTAACTCAATACACATTACTTCCACTAAATGGTTCTAGATAGTTATAACGCCGATGGGGGTATACTGGATACAGTTTTGGGTAGCCTAGTGGGTGTATAGTTGCAGACTATAGTTTTCTTTGGGGGTTTCCCTCCCAGTTTTTTGTGTTACAGGGGGTTGAAAGTGAGATTTGTGGCTTTGCGGACCTCAATACACATTACTTCCACTAAATGGTTCTAGATAGTTATAACGCCGATGGGGGTTTACTGCATACAGTTTTGGGTAGCCTAGTAGGTGTATAGTAGCAGACTATAGTTACTTTGGGGGTTTCCCTCCCAGTTTTTGTGTTACAGGGGGTTGAAAGTGAGATTTGGGTCCCTATGTTAACTCAATAAACTTTTCTTCCACTAAATGGTTCTAGATAGTTATAACGCCGATGGGGGTATACTGGATACAGTTTTGGGTAGCCTAGTAGGTGTATAGAAGCAGACTATAGTTACTTTGGGGTTTCCCTCCCAGTTTTTGTGTTACAGGGGTTCAAAGTGAGATTTTGGACCATATGTTTAACTCAATACACATTACTTCCACTAAATGGTTCTAGATAGTTATAACGCCGATGGGGGTATACTGGATACAGTTTTGGGTAGCCTAGTGGGTGTATAGTAGCAGACTATAGTTTTTTTTGGGGGTTTCCCTCCCAGTTTTTTGTGTTACAGGGGGTTCAAAGTGAGATTTGTGGGCTTTGCGGGACCTCAATACACATTACTTCCACTAAATGGTTCTAGATAGTTATAACGCCGATGGGGGTATACTGCATACAGTTTTGGGTAGCCTAGTAGGTGTATAGTAGCAGACTATAGTTACTTTGGGGGTTTCCCTCCCAGTTTTTGTGTTACAGGGGTTGAAAGTGAGATTTTTGGACCCTATGTTAACTCAATAAACATACTTCCACTAAATGGTTCTAGATAGTTATAACGCCGATGGGGGGTATACTGGATACAGTTTTGGGTAGCCTAGTAGGTGTATAGTAGCAGACTATAGTTACTTTGGGGTTTCCCTCCCAGTTTTTGTGTTACAGCAGGTTCAAAGTGAGATTTTTGGGACCCAATTTGGGACCTCAATACACATAACTTCCACTAAATGGTTCTAGATAGTTATAACGCCGATGGGGGTATACTGGATACAGTTTTGGGTAGCCTAGTGGGTGTATAGTAGCAGACTATAGTTACTTTGGGGGTTTCCCTCCCAGTTTTTGTGTTACAGGGGGTTCAAAGTGAGATTTTTGGCTTTGCGGGTTAACTCAATATACATTACTTCCACTAAATGGTTCTAGATAGTTATAACGCCGATGGGGGTATACTGGATACAGTTTTGGGTAGCCTAGTAGGTGTATAGTAGCAGACTATAGTTACTTTGGGGGTTTCCCTCCCAGTTTTTTTGTGTTACAGGGGGTTGAAAGTGAGATTTTTTTGGCTATGTTAACTCAATACACATTACTTCCACTAAATGGTTCTAGATAGTTATAACGCCGATGGGGGTATACTGGATACAGTTTTGGGTAGCCTAGTAGGTGTATAGTAGCAGACTATAGTTACTTTGGGGGTTTCCCTCCCAGTTTTTTGTGTTACAGGGGGTTCAAAGTGAGATTTTGGCTATGCGGGACTCAATACACATTACTTCCACTAAATGGTTCTAGATAGTTATAACGCCGATGGGGTATACTGGATACAGTTTTGGGTAGCCTAGTAGGTGTATAGTAGCAGACTATAGTTACTTTGGGGGTTTCCCTCCCAGTTTTTTGTGTTACAGGGGGTTCAAAGTGAGATTTTGGACCCTATGTTAACTCAATACACATTACTTCCACTAAATGGTTCTAGATAGTTATAACGCCGATGGGGGTATACTGGATACAGTTTTGGGGTAGCCTAGTAGGTGTATAGTAGCAGACCATAGTTACTTTGGGGGTTTCCCTCCCAGTTTTTTTGTGTTACAGGGGGTTTGAAAGTGAGATTTTTGGCTTTGCGGGACCTCAATACACATTACTTCCACTAAATGGTTCTAGATAGTTATAACGCCGATGGGGGTATACTGGATACAGTTTTGGGTAGCCTAGTAGGTGTATAGTAGCAGACTATAGTTACTTTGGGGGTTTCCCTCCAGTTTTTTTGTGTTACAGGGGTTCAAAGTGAGATTTGGACCCTATGCGTTAACTCAATACACATTACTTCCACTAAATGGTTCTAGATAGTTATAACGCCGATGGGGTATACTGGATACAGTTTTTGGGTAGCCTAGTAGGTGTATAGTAGCAGACTATAGTTACTTTTGGGGGTTTCCCTCCCAGTTTTTGTGTTACAGGGGTTCAAAGTGAGATTTTTGGCTTTGCGGGACCTCAATACACATTACTTCCACTAAATGGTTCTAGATAGTTATAACGCCGATGGGGGTATACTGGCATACAGTTTTGGGTAGCCTAGTAGGTGTATAGTAGCAGACTATAGTTACTTTGGGGGTTTCCCTCCCAGTTTTTGTGTTACACAGGAGGTTCAAAGTGAGATTTTGGACCCTATGGGAACTCAATAAACATTACTTCCACTAAATGGTTCTAGATAGTTATAACGCCGATGGGGGTATACTGGATACAGTTTTGGGTAGCCTAGTAGGTGTGTATAGTAGCAGACTATAGTTACTTTGGGGGTTTCCCTCCCAGTTTTTTGTGTTACAGGGGGTTCAAAGTGAGATTTTTGGCTTTGCGGGACCTCAATACACATTACTTCCACTAAATGGTTCTAGATATTATAACGCCGATGGGGGTATACTGCATACAGTTTTGGGTAGCCTAGTGGGTGTATAGTAGCAGACTATAGTTTTTTGGGGGTTTCCTCCCAGTTTTTTGTGTTACAGGGGGTTGAAAGTGAGATTTTGGCTTATGTTAACTCAATACACATCACTTTCACTAAATGGTTCTAGATAGTTATAACGCCGATGGGGGTATACTGGATACAGTTTTGGGTAGCCTAGTAGGGTGTATAGTAGCAGACTATAGTTACTTTGGGGGTTTCCCTCCCAGTTTTTGTGTTACAGGGGGGTTCAAAGTGAATTTTTGGACCCTATGTTAACTCAATACACATAGCTTCCACTAAATGGTTCTAGATAGTTATAACGCCGATGGGGGTATACTGGATACAGTTTTGGGTAGCCTAGTAGGTGTATAGTAGCAGACTATAGTTACTTTGGGGGTTTCCCTCCCAGTTTTTGTGTTACAGGGGGTTCAAAGTGAGATTTTTGGCTTTGTGGGACCTCAATACACATTACTTCCACTAAATGGTTCTAGATAGTTATAACGCCGATGGGGGTTTACTGGATACAGTTTTGGGTAGCCTAGTGGGTGTATAGTAGCAGACTATAGTTACTTTGGGGGTTTCCCTCCCAGTTTTTGTGTTACAGGGGGTTGAAAGTGAGATTTTGGACCCTATGTTAACTCAATACACATTACTTCCACTAAATGGTTCTAGATAGTTATAACGCCGATGGGGGTATACTGGATACAGTTTTGGGTAGCCTAGTAGGTGTATAGTAGCAGACTATAGTTACTTTGGGGGTTTCCCTCCCAGTTTTTGTGTTACAGGGGGTTCAAAGTGAGATTTTTGGCTTTGCGGGACCTCAATACACATTACTTCCACTAAATGGTTCTAGATAGTTATAAACGCCGATGGGGGTATACTGCATACAGTTTTGGGTAGCCTAGTGGGTGTATAGTAGCAGACTATAGTTACTTTGGGGGTTTCCCTCCCAGTTTTTGTGTTACAGGGGTTGAAAGTGAGATTTTTGGACCTATGTTAACTCAATACACATCACTTCCACTAAATGGTTCTAGATAGTTATAACGCCGATGGGGGTATACTGGATACAGTTTTGGGTAGCCTAGTGGGTGTATAGTAGCAGACTATAGTTACTTTGGGGGTTTCCCTCCCAGTTTTTGTGTTACAGGGGTTCAAAGTGAGATTTTTGGACCCTATGTTAACTCAATACACATTACTTCCACTAAATGGTTCTAGATAGTTATAACGCCGATGGGGGTATACTGGATACAGTTTTGGGTAGCCTAGTAGGTGTATAGTAGCAGACTATAGTTACTTTGGGGGTTTCCCTCCCAGTTTTTTTGTGTTACAGGGGGTTCAAAGTGAGATTTTTGGCTTATGGGACCTCAATACACATTACTTCCACTAAATGGTTCTAGATAGTTATAACGCCGATGGGGGTTATACTTCATACAGTTTTGGGTAGCCTAGTGGGTGTATAGTAGCAGACTATAGTTACTTTGGGGGTTTCCCTCCCAGTTTTTGTGTTACAGGGGTTGAAAGTGAGATTTTGGACCCTATGTTAACTCAATACACATTACTTCCACTAAATGGTTCTAGATAGTTTATAACGCCGATGGGGGTATACTGGATACAGTTTTGGGTAGCCTAGTAGGTGTATATAGTAGCAGACTATAGTTACTTTGGGGGTTTCCCTCCCAGTTTTTGTGTTACAGCAGGGGGTTCAAAGTGAGATTTTTTTTGGCTTTGCGGGACCTCAATACACATTACTTCCACTAAATGGTTCTAGATAGTTTATAACGCCGATGGGGGTATACTGGATACAGTTTTTGGGTAGCCTAGTAGGTGTATAGTAGCAGACTATAGTTACTTTGGGGGTTTCCCTCCCAGTTTTTTGTGTTACAGGGGGTTCAAAGTGAGATTTGGGACCCTTGCGGGACCTCAATACACATTACTTCCACTAAATGGTTCTAGATAGTTATAACGCCGATGGGGGTATACTGGATACAGTTTTGGGTAGCCTAGTAGGTGTATAGTAGCAGACTATAGTTACTTTGGGGGTTTCCCTCCCAGTTTTTGTGTTACAGGGGTTCAAAGTGAGATTTTGGACCCTATGTTAACTCAATACACATTACTTCCACTAAATGGTTCTAGATAGTTATAACGCCGATGGGGGTATACTGGATACAGTTTTTGGGTAGCCTAGTAGGTGTATAGTAGCAGACTATAGTTTACTTTGGGGGTTTCCCTCCCCTCCAGTTTTTGTGTTACAGGGGTTCAAAGTGAGATTTTTGGCTTTGCGGGACCTCAATACACATTACTTCCACTAAATGGTTCTAGATAGTTATAACGCCGATGGGGGTATACTGCATACAGTTTTGGGTAGCCTAGTGGGTGTATAGTAGCAGACTATAGTTACTTTGGGGGTTTCCCTCCCAGTTTTTGTGTTACAGGGGGTTCAAAGTGAGATTTTTGGCTTTGCGGGACCTCAATACACATATTACTTCCACTAAATGGTTCTAGGTATTATAACGCCGATGGGGGGTATACTGCATACAGTTTTTGGGTAGCCTAGTGGGTGTATAGTAGCAGACTATAGTTACTTTGGGGGTTTCCCTCCCAGTTTTTTGTTACAGGGGGTTGAAAGTGAGATTTTTGGCTTTATGTTAACTCAATACACATACTTCCACTAAATGGTTCTAGATAGTTATAACGCCGATGGGGGTATACTGGATACAGTTTTGGGTAGCCTAGTAGGTGTATAGTAGCAGACTATAGTTACTTTGGGGGTTTCCCTCCCAGTTTTTGTGTTACAGGGGGTTCAAAGTGAGATTTTGGACCCTATGTTAACTCAATACACATTACTTCCACTAAATGGTTCTAGATAGTTATAACGCCGATGGGGGTATACTGGATACAGTTTTGGGTAGCCTAGTAGGTGTATAGTAGCAGACCATAGTTACTTTGGGGGTTTCCCTCCCAGTTTTTTGTGTTACAGGGGGTTCAAAGTGAGATTTTTGGCTTTGCGGACCTCAATACACATTACTTCCACTAAATGGTTCTAGATAGTTTATAACGCCGATGGGGGTATACTGGATACAGTTTTTGGGTAGCCTAGTAGGTGTATAGTAGCAGACTATAGTTACTTTGGGGGTTTCCCTCCCAGTTTTTGTGTTACAGGGGTTGAAAGTGAGATTTTTGGACCCTATGTTAACTCAATACACATTACTTCCACTAATGGTTCTCTAGTAGTTATACGCCGATGGGGGTTATAACGCCTAGGGGGTATAGTAGCAGACTATAGTTACTTTGGGGGTAGCCTAGTTTGGGTGTTATAGTGAAAGCAGACCATGGTTACTTTGCGGGACTCAATACACTTTTCCACTAAATGGTTTTAGATGTTATAACGCCGATGGGGGTATACTCAAAGTTTTGGGTAGCCTAGTAGGTTATTAGCAGACTATAGTTACTTTGTGGGGATTCCCTCCCAGTTTCAATGTTACAGGGGGTTGAAAAGTGAGATTTTGGACCATATGTTAACTCAGATACATTACTTCCACTAAATGGTTCTAGATAGTTATAACGCCGTGGGGTATACTGGATACAGTTTTGGGTAGCCTAGTAGGTGTATAGTGCAGACTATAGTTACTTTTGGGGTTTTCCCTCCCAGTTTTTGTGTTACTGGGGTTCAAAGTGAGATTTTTGGCTTTGCGGGACCTCAATACACATTACTTCCACTAAATGGTTCTAGATAGTTATAACGCCGATGGGGGTATACTGGCATACAGTTTTTGGGTAGCCTAGTAGGTGTATAGTAGCAGACTATAGTTACTTTGGGGGTTTCCCTCCCAGTTTTTTGTGTTACAGGGGTTGAAAGTGAGATTTTGGACCCTATGTTAACTCAATACACATTACTTCCACTAAATGGTTCTAGATAGTTATAACGCCGATGGGGGTATACTGGATACAGTTTTGGGTAGCCTAGTGGGTGTATAGTAGCAGACTATAGTTACTTTTGGGGGTTTCCCTCCCAGTTTTTGTGTTACAGGGGGTTCAAAGTGAGATTTTTTGGCTATGCGGGACCTCAATACACATACTTCCACTAAATGGTTCTAGATAGTTATAACGCCGATGGGGGTATACTGCATACAGTTTTGGGTAGCCTAGTGGGTGTATAGTAGCAGACTATAGTTACTTTGGGGTTTCCCTCCCAGTTTTTGTGTTACAGGGGGTTGAAAAAGTGAGATTTGGGACCCTATGTTAACTCAATACACATACACATAGCTTCCACTAAATGGTTCTAGATAGTTATAACGCCGATGGGGGTATACTGGATACAGTTTTGGGTAGCCTAGTAGGGGTATAGTAGCAGACTATAGTTACTTTGGGGGTTTCCCTCCCAGTTTTTGTGTTACAGGGGGTTTCAAAGTGAGATTTTGGCTTTGCGGGACCTCAATACACATAGCTTCCACTAAATGGTTCTAGATAGTTATAACGCCGATGGGGGTATACTGGATACAGTTTTGGGTAGCCTAGTGGGTGTATAGTAGCAGACTATAGTTACTTTGGGGGTTTCCCTCCCAGTTTTTTGTGTTACAGGGGGTTCAAAGTGAGATTTGGGACCTTTGCGGGAACTCAATACACATAGCTTCCACTAAATGGTTCTAGATAGTTATAACGCCGATGGGGGTATACTGGATACAGTTTTGGGTAGCCTAGTAGGTGTATAGTAGCAGACTATAGTTACTTTGGGGGTTTCCCTCCCAGTTTTTGTGTTACAGGGGGTTCAAAGTGAGATTTTGGCTTTGCGGGACCTCAATACACATTACTTCCACTAAATGGTTCTAGATAGTTATAACGCCGATGGGGGTATACTGGATACAGTTTTGGGTAGCCTAGTGGGTGTATAGTAGCAGACTATAGTTACTTTGGGGGTTTCCCTCCCAGTTTTTGTGTTACAGGGGGGTTGAAAGTGAGATTTTGGACCCTATGTTAACTCAATACACATAGCTTCCACTAAATGGTTCTAGATAGTTATAACGCCGATGGGGGTATACTGGATACAGTTTTGGGTAGCCTAGTAGGTGTATAGCAGCAGACTATAGTTACTTTGGGGGTTTTCCCTCCCAGTTTTTGTGTTACAGGGGGTTCAAAGTGAGATTTTTGGCTTTGCGTTAACTCAATACACATAGCTTCCACTAAATGGTTCTAGATAGTTATAACGCCGATGGGGGTATACTGGATACAGTTTTGGGTAGCCTAGTGGGTGTATAGTAGCAGACTATAGTTACTTTGGGGGTTTTCCCTCCCAGTTTTTTGTTACAGGGGGTTCAAAGTGAGATTTGGACTTTATGTTAACTCAATACACATAGCTTCCACTAAATGGTTCTAGATAGTTATAACGCCGATGGGGGTATACTGGATACAGTTTTGGGTAGCCTAGTGGGTGTATAGTAGCAGACTATAGTTACTTTGGGGGTTTCCCTCCCAGTTTTTGTGTTACAGCAGGGTTCAAAGTGAGATTTTGGACTTTATGTTACCTCAATACACATTACTTCCACTAAATGGTTCTAGATAGTTATAACGCCGATGGGGGGTATACTGGATACAGTTTTGGGTAGCCTAGTAGGTGTATAGTAGCAGACCATAGTTACTTTGGGGGTTTCCCTCCCAGTTTTTGTGTTACAGGGGGTTCAAAGTGAGATTTTTGGCTTTGCGGGACCTCAATACACATTACTTCCACTAAATGGTTCTAGATAGTTATAACGCCGATGGGGGTATACTGGATACAGTTTTGGGTAGCCTAGTGGGTGTATAGTAGCAGACTATAGTTACTTTGGGGGTTTCCCTCCCAGTTTTTGTGTTACAGGGTGTTGAAAGTGAGATTTTGGACCCTATGTTAACTCAATACACATTACTTCCACTAAATGGTTCTAGATAGTTTATAACGCCGATGGGGGTATACTGGATACAGTTTTGGGTAGCCTAGTAGGTGTATAGTAGCAGACCATAGTTTACTTTGGGGGTTTCCCTCCCAGTTTTTGTGTTACAGGGGTTCAAAGTGAGATTTTTGGCTTTGCGGGACCTCAATACACATTACTTCCACTAAATGGTTCTAGATAGTTATAACGCCGATGGGGGTATACTGGATACAGTTTTGGGTAGCCTAGTAGGTGTATAGTAGCAGACTATAGTTACTTTGGGGGTTTCCCTCCCAGTTTTTGTGTTACAGGGGGTTGAAAGTGAGATTTTTGGGACCCTATGTTAACTCAATACACATAGCTTCCACTAAATGGTTCTAGATAGTTATAACGCCGATGGGGGTATACTGCATACAGTTTTGGGTAGCCTAGTAGGTGTATAGTAGCAGACCATAGTTACTTTGGGGGTTTCCCTCCCAGTTTTTGTGTTACAGGGGGTTCAAAGTGAGATTTTTGGCTTTGCGGGACCTCAATACACATAGCTTCCACTAAATGGTTCTAGATAGTTATAACGCCGATGGGGGTATACTGCATACAGTTTTGGGTAGCCTAGTAGGTGTATAGTAGCAGACTATAGTTACTTTGGGGGTTTCCCTCCCAGTTTTTGTGTTACAGGGGGTTCAAAGTGAGATTTTTGGCTTTGCGGGACCTCAATACACATTAGCTTCCACTAAATGGTTCTAGATAGTTATAACGCCGATGGGGGTATACTGCATACAGTTTTGGGTAGCCTAGTGGGTGTATAGTAGCAGACTATAGTTACTTTGGGGGTTTCCCTCCCAGTTTTTTGTGTTACAGGGGGGTTCAAAGTGAGATTTTGGACCTATGCGTTAACTCAATACACATAGCTTCCACTAAATGGTTCTAGATAGTTATAACGCCGATGGGGGTATACTGATACAGTTTGGGTAGCCTAGTAGGTGTATAGTAGCAGACTATAGTTACTTTTGGGGGTTTCCCTCCCAGTTTTTTGTGTTACAGGGGTTCAAAAGTGAGATTTTGGACCCTATGTTAACTCAATACACATTAGCTTCCACTAAATGGTTCTAGATAGTTATAACGCCGATGGGGGTATACTGGATACAGTTTTGGGTAGCCTAGTGGGTGTATAGTAGCAGACTATAGTTACTTTGGGGGTTTCCCTCCCAGTTTTTGTGTTACACAGGGGGTTTCAAAGTGAGATTTTTGGCTTTGCGGACCTAACCTCAATACACATTACTTCCACTAAATGGTTCTAGATAGTTATAACCGATGGGGGTATACTGCATACAGTTTTGGGTAGCCTAGTAGGTGTATAGTAGCAGACTATAGTTACTTTGGGGGTTTCCCTCCCAGTTTTTGTGTTACAGGGGGTTGAAAGTGAGATTTTGGGGACCCTATGTTAACTCAATACACATTACTTCCACTAAATGGTTCTAGATAGTTATAACGCCGATGGGGGTATACTGGAAACAGTTTTGGGTAGCCTAGTGGGTGTATAGTAGCAGACTATAGTTACTTTGGGGGTTTCCCTCCCAGTTTTTGTGTTACAGGGGGTTCAAAGTGAGATTTTTGGCTTTGCGGGACCTCAATACACATAGCTTCCACTAAATGGTTCTAGATAGTTATAACGCCGATGGGGGTATACTGCATACAGTTTTGGGTAGCCTAGTAGGTGTATAGTCGCAGACTATAGTTACTTTGGGGGTTTCCCTCCCAGTTTTTGTGTTACAGGGGGTTCAAAGTGAGATTTTGGACCCTATGTTAACTCAATACACATTACTTCCACTAAATGGTTCTAGATAGTTATAACGCCGATGGGGGTATACTGGATACCGTGTTTGGTAGCCTTGGGGGTGTATAGTAGCAGACTATAGTTACTTTGGGGGTTCCCTCCCAGTTTTTGTGTTACAGCGGGTTCAAAGTGAGATTTTTGGCTTTGCGGGAACTCAATACACATTACTTCCACTAAATGGTTCTAGATAGTTATAACGCCGATGGGGGTATACTGCATACAGTTTTGGGTAGCCTAGTGGGTGTATAGTAGCAGACTATAGTTACTTTGGGGGTTTCCCTCCCAGTTTTTTGTGTTACAGGGGGTTCAAAGTGAGATTTTGGACCCTATGTTAACTCAATACACATTACTTTACTTCCACTAAATGGTTCTAGATAGTTATAACGCCGATGGGGGTATACTGCATACAGTTTTGGGTAGCCTAGTAGGTGTATAGTAGCAGACTATAGTTACTTTTGGGGGTTTCCCTCCCAGTTTTTGTGTTACAGGGGGTTGAAAGTGAGATTTTGGACCCTATGTTAACTCAATAACATTACTTCCACTAAATGGTTCTAGATAGTTATAACGCCGATGGGGGTATACTGCATACAGTTTTGGGTAGCCTAGTGGGTGTATAGTAGCAGACTATAGTTTACTTTGGGGGTTTCCCTCCCAGTTTTTTGTGTTACAGGGGGTTCAAAGTGAGATTTTTGGCTTTGCGGGACCTCAATACACATTACTTCCACTAAATGGTTCTAGATAGTTTATAACGCCGATGGGGGTATACTGCATACAGTTTTGGGTAGCCTAGTAGGTGTATAGTAGCAGACTATAGTTACTTTGGGGGTTTCCCTCCCAGTTTTTGTTTTTGTGTTACAGGGGGTTGAAAGTGAGATTTGGGACCCTATGTTAACTCAATAAACATTACTTCCACTAAATGGTTCTAGATAGTTATAACGCCGATGGGGGTATACTGGATACAGTTTTGGGTAGCCTAGTGGGGTGTATAGTAGCAGACTATAGTTACTTTGGGGGTTTCCCTCCCAGTTTTTGTGTTACAGGGGGTTCAAAGTGAGATTTTTTGGCTTTGCGGGACCTCAATACACATACTTCCACTAAATGGTTCTAGATAGTTATAACGCCGATGGGGGTATACTGCATACAGTTTTGGGTAGCCTAGTGGGGTGTATAGTAGCAGACTATAGTTACTTGGGGGGTTTCCCTCCCAGTTTTTGTGTTACAGGGGGTTGAAAGTGAGATTTTGGACCCTATGTTAACTCAATACACATTACTTCCACTAAATGGTTCTAGATAGTTATAACGCCGATGGGGGTATACTGGATACAGTTTTGGGTAGCCTAGTGGGTGTATAGTAGCAGACTATAGTTACTTTGGGGGTTTCCCTCCCAGTTTTTTTTGTGTTACAGGGGTTCAAAGTGAATTTTTTGGCTTTGCGGGACCTCAATACACATAGCTTCCACTAAATGGTTCTAGATAGTTATAACGCCGATGGGGGTATACTGCATACAGTTTTGGGTAGCCTAGTAGGTGTATAGTAGCAGACTATAGTTACTTTGGGGGTTTCCCTCCCAGTTTTTGTGTTACAGGGGGTTGAAAGTGAGATTTGGGACCCTATGTTAACTCAATAAACATTACTTCCACTAAATGGTTCTAGATAGTTATAACGCCGATGGGGGTATACTGCATACAGTTTTGGGTAGCCTAGTAGGTGTATAGTAGCAGACTATAGTTACTTTGGGGGTTTCCTTCCCAGTTTTTTGTGTTACAGGGGGTTCAAAGTGAGATTTTTGGCTTTGCGGGACCTCAATACACATTACTTCCACTAAATGGTTCTAGATAGTTTATAACGCCGATGGGGGTATACTGCATACAGTTTTGGGTAGCCTAGGGGGGTGTATAGTAGCAGACTATAGTTACTTTTGGGGGTTCCCTCCCAGTTTTTGTGTTACAGGGGGTTCAAAGTGAGATTTTTGGCTTTGCGGGACCTCAATACACATTACTTCCACTAAATGGTTCTAGATAGTTATAACGCCGATGGGGGTATACTGGATACAGTTTTGGGTAGCCTAGTGGGTGTATAGTAGCAGACTATAGTTACTTTGGGGGTTTCCTTCCCAGTTTTTTGTGTTACAGGGGGTTCAAAGTGAGATTTTGGACTTATGGGAACTCAATACACATAGCTTCCACTAAATGGTTCTAGATAGTTATAACGCCGATGGGGGTATACTGCATACAGTTTTGGGTAGCCTAGTAGGTGTATAGTAGCAGACTATAGTTACTTTGGGGGTTTCCCTCCCAGTTTTTTTGTGTTACAGCGGGTTCAAAGTGAGATTTTGGACCCTATGTTAACTCAATACACATTACTTCCACTAAATGGTTCTAGATAGTTATAACGCCGATGGGGGTATACTGGATACAGTTTTGGGTAGCCTAGTGGTGTATAGTAGTAGCAGACTATAGTTACTTTGGGGGTTTCCCTCCCAGTTTTTGTGTTACAGCGGGTTCAAAGTGAGATTTTTTGGCTTTGCGGGACCTCAATACACATTACTTCCACTAAATGGTTCTAGATAGTTATAACGCCGATGGGGGTATACTGCATACAGTTTTGGGTAGCCTAGTGGGTGTATAGTAGCAGACTATAGTTACTTTGGGGGTTTCCTCCCAGTTTTTTGTGTTACAGGGGGTTGAAAAAGTGAGATTTTGGACTTTATGTTAACTCAATACACATTACTTCCACTAAATGGTTCTAGATAGTTATAACGCCGATGGGGGTATACTGGATACAGTTTTGGGTAGCCTAGTGGGTGTATAGTAGCAGACTATAGTTACTTTGGGGGTTTCCCTCCCAGTTTTTGTGTTACAGGGGGTTCAAAGTGAGATTTTTGGCTTTGCGTGGACCTCAATACACATTACTTCCACTAAATGGTTCTAGATAGTTATAACGCCGATGGGGGTATACTGCATACAGTTTTGGGTAGCCTAGTGGGTGTATAGTAGCAGACTATAGTTACTTTGGGGGTTTCCTCCCAGTTTTTGTGTTACAGCAGGTTGAAAGTGAGATTTTTGGACCTATGGGAACTCAATACACATTACTTCCACTAAATGGTTCTAGATAGATAGTTATAACGCCGATGGGGGTATACTGGATACAGTTTTGGGTAGCCTAGTAGGTGTATAGTAGTCGCAGACTATAGTTTCTTTGGGGGTTTCCCTCCCAGTTTTTGTGTTACAGCGGGTTCAAAGTGAGATTTGTGGCTTTGCGGGACCTCAATACACATTACTTCCACTAAATGGTTCTAGATAGTTATAACGCCGATGGGGGTATACTGCATACAGTTTTGGGTAGCCTAGTAGGTGTATAGTAGCAGACTATAGTTATTTTGGGAGTTTCCCCCTCCCAGTTTTTTGTGTTACAGCGGGTTCAAAGTGAAATTTTTGGCTTTGCGGGACCTCAATACACATTACTTCCACTAAATGGTTCTAGGTATTATAACGCCGATGGGGGTATACTGCATACAGTTTTGGGTAGCCTAGTGGGTGTATAGTAGCAGACTATAGTTACTTTGGGGGATTCCTTCCAAGTTTTTTTCTTACAGGGGGTTGAAAGTGAGTTTTTGGACCCTATGTTAACTCAATACACATTACTTCCTCTAAATGGTTCTAGATAGTTATAAAGTGATGGGGGTTTACTGCATACAGTTTTGGGTAGCCTAGTAGGTGTATAGTAGCAGACTATAGTTACTTTGGGGGGTTTCCCTCCCAGCTTTTTGTGTTACAGGGGGTTGAAAGTGAGATTTTGGACCTATGTTAACTCAATAAACATTACTTCCACTAAATGGTTCTAGATAGTTATAACGACGATGGGGGTATACTGGAAACAGTTTTGGGTAGCCTAGTCGGTGTATAAAAGCAGACTATAGTTACTTTGGGGGTTTCCCTCCCAGATTTTGTGTTACAGCAGGTTCAAAGTGAGATTTTTGGCTTTGCGGGACCTCAATACACATTACTTCCACTAAATGGTTCTAGATAGTTATAACGCCGATGGGGGTATACTGCATACAGTTTTGGGTAGCCTAGTAGGTGTATAGTAGCAGACTATAGTTACTTTGGTGGTTTCCCTCCCAGTTTTTGTGTTACAGGAGGTTGAAAGTGAGATTTGGGACCCTATGTTAACTCAATAAACATTACTTCCACTAAATGGTTCTAGATAGTTATAACGCCGATGGGGGTATACTGGATACAGTTTTGGGTAGCCTAGTAGGTGTATAGTTGCAGACTATAGTTTTTTTTGGGGTTTCCCTCCCAGTTTTTGTGTTACAGCGGGTTCAAAGTGAGATTTGTGGCTTTGCGGGACCTCAATACACATTACTTCCACTAAATGGTTCTAGATAGTTATAACGCCGATGGGGGTATACTGCATACAGTTTTGGGTAGCCTAGTAGGTGTATAGTAGCAGACTATAGTTACTTTGGGGGTTTCCCTCCCAGTTTTTGTGTTACAGGGGGTTGAAAGTGAGATTTAGGACCCTATGTTAACTCAATAAACATTACTTCCACTAAATGGTTCTAGATAGTTATAACGCCGATGGAGGTATACTGGATACAGTTTTGGGTAGCCTAGTAGGTGTATAAAAGCAGACTATAGTTACTTTGGGGGTTTCCCTCCCAGATTTTGTGTTACAGCAGGTTCAAAGTGAGATTTTTGGCTTTGCGGGACCTCAATACACACATAACTTCCACTAAATGGTTCTAGATAGTTATAACGCCGATGGGGGGTATACTGGATACAGTTTTGGGTAGCCTAGTAGGGTGTATAGTAGCAGACTATAGTTACTTTGGGGGTTTCCCTCCCAGTTTTTTGTGTTACAGCTGGTTGAAAGTGAGATTTGGGTCCCTATGTTAACTCAATAAACTTTTCTTCCACTAAATGGTTCTAGATAGTTATAACGCCGATGGGGGTATACTGGATACAGTTTTGGGTAGCCTAGTAGGTGTATAGAAGCAGACTATAGTTACTTTGGGGGTTCCCTCCCAGTTTTTTTCTTACAGGGGGTTGAAAGTGAGATTTTGGCTATGTTAACTCAATACACATTACTTCAACTAAATGGTTCTAGATAGTTATAACGCCGATGGGGGTATACTGGATACAGTTTTGGGTAGCCTAGTAGGTGTATAGTTGCAGACTATAGTTTTTTGGGGGTTTCCCTCCCAGTTTTTTTGTGTTACAGGGGGGTTCAAAGTGAGATTTTGTGGCTTTGCGGGACCTCAATACACATTACTTCCACTAAATGGTTCTAGATAGTTATAACGCCGATGGGGGTATACTGCATACAGTTTTGGGTAGCCTAGTAGGTGTATAGTAGCAGACTATAGTTACTTTGGGGGTTTCCCTCCCAGTTTTTGTGTTACAGCGGGTTCAAAGTGAGATTTTGGACCCAATGTTAACTCAATACACATTACTTCCACTAAATGGTTCTAGATAGTTATAACGCCGATGGGGGTATACTGGATACAGTTTTGGGCAGCCTAGTAGGTTTATAATAACAGACTATAGTTACTTTGGGGGTTTCCCTCCCAGTTTTTGTGTTACAGAGGGTTCAAAGTGAGATTTTGGACACTATGTTAACTCAATACACATTACTTCCTCTAAATGGTTCTAGATAGTTATAACGCCGATGGGGGTATACTGGATACAGTTTTGGGTAGCTTAGTGGATGTATAGTCGCAGACTATAGTTACTTTGGGGGTTTCCCTCCCAGTTTTTGTGTTACAGCGGGTTCAAAGTGAGATTTTGGACCCTATGTTAACTCAATACACATTACTTCCACTAAATGGTTCTAGATAGTTATAACGCCGATGGGGGTATACTGGATACAGTTTTGGGTAGCCTAGTGGATGTATAGTCGCAGACGATAGTTACTTAGCGGGTTTCCCTCCCAGTTTTTGTGTTACAGCGGGTTCAAAGTGAGATTTTTGGCTTTGCGGGACCTCAATACACATTACTTCCACTAAATGGTTCTAGATAGTTATAACGTCGATGGGGGTATACTGCATACAGTTTTGGGTAGCCTAGTGGATGTATAGTCCCAGACTATAGTTATTTTGGGAGTTTCCCTCCCAGTTTTTGTGTTACAGCGGGTTCAAAGTCAGATTTTGGACCCAATGTTAACTCAATACACATTACTTCCACGAAATGGTTCTAGATAGTTATAACGCCGATGGGGGTATACTGGATACAGTTTTTGGCAGCCTAGTAGGTTTATAATAACAGACTATAGTTACTTTGGGGGTTTCCCTCCCAGTTTTTGTGTTACAGAGGGTTCAAAGTGAGATTTTGGACACTATGTTAACTCAATACACATTACTTCCTCTAAACTCAATATAACATGGGGGTATACTTCCACTAGCCTAATGGTTCTAGATAGTTTTATAACGCCGATGGGGGTATACTGGATACAGTTTTGGGTAGCCTAGTGGGTGTATGGGTGCAGACAGATATAGTTACTTTGGGGGTTTCCCTCCCAGTTTTTGTGTTACAGGCGGGTTCAAAGTGAGATTTGGGGCTTTAACTCAATACACATTACTTCCACTAATGGTTCTAGATAGTTATAACGCCGATGGGGGTATACTGCATACAGTTTTGGGTAGCCTAGTAGGTGTATAGTAGCAGACTATAGTTACTTTGGGGTTTCCCTCCCAGTTTTTGTGTTACAGCGGGTTCAAAGTGAGATTTTTGGCTTTGCGGGACCTCAATACACATTACTTCCACTAAATGGTTCTAGATAGTTATAACGCCGATGGGGGTATACTGCATACAGTTTTTGGGTAGCCTAGTGGGTGTATAGTAGCAGACTATAGTTACTTTGGGGGATTCCTTCCAAGTTTTTTTCTTACAGGGGGTTGAAAGTGAGATTTTGGACCCTATGTTAACTCAATACACATTACTTCCTCTAAATGGTTCTAGATAGTTATAAAGTGATGGGGGTTTACTGCATACAGTTTTGGGTAGCCTAGTAGGTGTATAGTAGCAGACTATAGTTACTTTGGGGGTTTCCCTCCCACTTTTTGTGTTACAGGGGGTTGAAAGTGAGATTTTGGACCCTATGTTAACTCAATAAACATTACTTCCACTAAATGGTTCTAGATAGTTATAACGACGATGGGGGTATACTGGAAACAGTTTTGGGTAGCCTAGTCGGTGTATAAATGCAGACTATAGTTACTTTGGGGGTTTCCCTCCCAGATTTTGTGTTACAGCAGGTTCAAAGTGAGATTTTTGGCTTTGCGGGACCTCAATACACATTACTTCCACTAAATGGTTCTAGATAGTTATAACGCCGATGGGGGTATACTGCATACAGTTTTGGGTAGCCTAGTAGGTGTATAGTAGCAGACTATAGTTACTTTGGTGGTTTCCCTCCCAGTTTTTGTGTTACAGGAGGTTGAAAGTGAGATTTGGGACCCTATGTTAACTCAATAAACATTACTTCCACTAAATGGTTCTAGATAGTTATAACGCCGATGGGGGTATACTGGATACAGTTTTGGGTAGCCTAGTAGGTGTATAGTTGCAGACTATAGTTATTTTGGGGGTTTCCCTCCCAGTTTTTGTGTTACAGCGGGTTCAAAGTGAGATTT
Source organism: Urechis unicinctus (assembly GCA_034190875.2). Taxonomy (NCBI): domain Eukaryota; kingdom Metazoa; phylum Annelida; class Polychaeta; order Xenopneusta; family Urechidae; genus Urechis; species Urechis unicinctus. The sequence continues at coordinate 148,111 of JAXDRA010001067.1, forward strand.
GTGGCTTTGCGGGACCTCAATACACATTACTTCCACTAAATGGTTCTAGATAGTTATAACGCCGATGGGGGTATACTGCATACAGTTTTGGGTAGCCTAGTAGGTGTATAGTAGCAGACTATAGTTACTTTGGGGGTTTCCCTCCCAGTTTTTGTGTTACAGGGGGTTGAAAGTGAGATTTAGGACCCTATGTTAACTCAATAAACATTACTTCCACTAAATGGTTCTAGATAGTTATAACGCCGATGGAGGTATACTGGATACAGTTTTGGGTAGCCTAGTAGGTGTATAAAAGCAGACTATAGTTACTTTGGGGGTTTCCCTCCCAGATTTTGTGTTACAGCAGGTTCAAAGTGAGATTTTTGGCTTTGCGGGACCTCAATACACATAACTTCCACTAAATGGTTCTAGATAGTTATAACGCCGATGGGGGTATACTGGATACAGTTTTGGGTAGCCTAGTAGGGGTATAGTAGCAGACTATAGTTACTTTGGGGGTTTCCCTCCCAGTTTTTGTGTTACAGCTGGTTGAAAGTGAGATTTGGGTCCCTATGTTAACTCAATAAACTTTTCTTCCACTAAATGGTTCTAGATAGTTATAACGCCGATGGGGGTATACTGGATACAGTTTTGGGTATCCTAGTAGGTGTATAGAAGCAGACTATAGTTACTTTGGGGGATTCCCTCCCAGTTTTTTTCTTACAGGGGGTTGAAAGTGAGATTTTGGACCATATGTTAACTCAATACACATTACTTCAACTAAATGGTTCTAGATAGTTATAACGCCGATGGGGGTATACTGGATACAGTTTTGGGTAGCCTAGTAGGTGTATAGTTGCAGACTATAGTTTTTTTTGGGGTTTCCCTCCCAGTTTTTGTGTGTTACAGCGGGGTTCAAAGTGAGATTTGTGGCTTTGCGGGACCTCAATACACATTACTTCCACTAAATGGTTCTAGATAGTTATAACGCCGATGGGGGTATACTGCATACAGTTTTTGGGTAGCCTAGTAGGTGTATAGTAGCAGACTATAGTTACTTTGGGGGGTTTCCCTCCCAGTTTTTGTGTTACAGCGGGTTCAAAGTGAGATTTTTGGACCCAATGTTAACTCAATACACATTACTTCCACTAAATGGTTCTAGATAGTTATAACGCCGATGGGGGTATACTGATACAGTTTTGGGCAGCCTAGTAGGTTTATAATAACAGACTATAGTTACTTTGGGGGTTTCCCTCCCAGTTTTTGTGTTACAGAGGGTTCAAAGTGAGATTTTGGACACTATGTTAACTCAAACACACATACTTCCTCTAAATGGTTCTAGATAGTTATAACGCCGATGGGGGTATACTGGATACAGTTTTGGGTAGCTTAGTGGATGTATAGTCGCAGACTATAGTTACTTTGGGGGTTTCCCTCCCAGTTTTTGTGTTACAGCGGGTTCAAAGTGAGATTTTGGACCCTATGTTAACTCAATACACATTACTTCCACTAAATGGTTCTAGATAGTTATAACGCCGATGGGGGTATACTGGATACAGTTTTGGGTAGCCTAGTGGATGTATAGTCGCAGACGATAGTTACTTAGCGGGTTTCCCTCCCAGTTTTTGTGTTACAGCGGGTTCAAAGTGAGATTTTTGGCTTTGCGGGTCCTCAATACACATTACTTCCACTAAATGGTTCTAGATAGTTATAACGTCGATGGGGGTATACTGCATACAGTTTTGGGTAGCCTAGTGGATGTATAGTCCCAGACTATAGTTATTTTGGGAGTTTCCCTCCCAGTTTTTGTGTTACAGCGGGTTCAAAGTCAGATTTTGGACCCAATGTTAACTCAATACACATTACTTCCACGAAATGGTTCTAGATAGTTATAACGCCGATGGGGGTATACTGGATACAGTTTTTGGCAGCCTAGTAGGTTTATAATAACAGACTATAGTTACTTTGGGGGTTTCCCTCCCAGTTTTTGTGTTACAGGGGGTTCAAAGTGAGATTTTGGACACTATGTTAACTCAATACACATTACTTCCTCTAAATGGTTCTAGATAGTTATAACGCCGATGGGGGTATACTGGATACAGTTTTGGGTAGCCTAGTGGATGTATAGTCGCAGACTATAGTTACTTTGGGGGTTTCCCTCCCACTTTTTGTGTTACAGGGGGTTCAAAGTGAAATTTTTGGCTTTGCGGGATCTCAATACACATTACTTCCACTAAATGGTTCTAGGTATTATAACGCCGATGGGGGTATACTGCATACAGTTTTGGGTAGCCTAGTGGGTGTATAGTAGCAGACTATAGTTACTTTGGGGGATTCCTTCCAAGTTTTTTTCTTACAGGGGGTTGAAAGTGAGATTTTGGACCATATGTTAACTCAATACACATCACTTCAACTAAATGGTTCTAGATAGTTATAACGCCGATGGGGGTATACTGGATACAGTTTTGGGTAGCCTAGTAGGGGTATAGTAGCAGACTATAGTTACTTTGGGGGTTTCCCTCCCAGTTTTTGTGTTACAGCTGGTTGAAAGTGAGATTTGGGTCCCTATGTTAACTCAATAAACTTTTCTTCCACTAAATGGTTCTAGATAGTTATAACGCCGATGGGGGTATACTGGATACAGTTTTGGGTATCCTAGTAGGTGTATAGAAGCAGACTATAGTTACTTTGGGGGATTCCCTCCCAGTTTTTTTCTTACAGGGGGTTGAAAGTGAGATTTTGGACCATATGTTAACTCAATACACATTACTTCAACTAAATGGTTCTAGATAGTTATAACGCCGATGGGGGTATACTGGATACAGTTTTGGGTAGCCTAGTAGGTGTATAGTTGCAGACTATAGTTTTTTTTGGGGTTTCCCTCCCAGTTTTTGTGTTACAGCGGGTTCAAAGTGAGATTTGTGGCTTTGCGGGTCCTCAATACACATTACTTCCACTAAATGGTTCTAGATAGTTATAACGTCGATGGGGGTATACTGCATACAGTTTTGGGTAGCCTAGTGGATGTATAGTCCCAGACTATAGTTATTTTGGGAGTTTCCCTCCCAGTTTTTGTGTTACAGCGGGTTCAAAGTCAGATTTTGGACCCAATGTTAACTCAATACACATTACTTCCACGAAATGGTTCTAGATAGTTATAACGCCGATGGGGGTATACTGGATACAGTTTTGGGCAGCCTAGTAGGTTTATAATAACAGACTATAGTTACTTTGGGGGTTTCCCTCCCAGTTTTTGTGTTACAGGGGGTTCAAAGTGAGATTTTGGACACTATGTTAACTCAATACACATTACTTCCTCTAAATGGTTCTAGATAGTTATAACGCCGATGGGGGTATACTGGATACAGTTTTGGGTAGCCTAGTGGATGTATAGTCGCAGACTATAGTTACTTTGGGGGTTTCCCTCCCAGTTTTTGTGTTACAGGGGGTTCAAAGTGAAATTTTTGGCTTTGCGGGATCTCAATACACATTACTTCCACTAAATGGTTCTAGGTATTATAACGCCGATGGGGGTATACTGCATACAGTTTTGGGTAGCCTAGTGGGTGTATAGTAGCAGACTATAGTTACTTTGGGGGATTCCTTCCAAGTTTTTTTCTTACAGGGGGTTGAAAGTGAGATTTTGGACCATATGTTAACTCAATACACATCACTTCAACTAAATGGTTCTAGATAGTTATAACGCCGATGGGGGTATACTGGATACAGTTTTGGGTAGCCTAGTAGGGGTATAGTAGCAGACTATAGTTACTTTGGGGGTTTCCCTCCCAGTTTTTGTGTTACAGCTGGTTGAAAGTGAGATTTGGGTCCCTATGTTAACTCAATAAACTTTTCTTCCACTAAATGGTTCTAGATAGTTATAACGCCGATGGGGGTATACTGGATACAGTTTTGGGTATCCTAGTAGGTGTATAGAAGCAGACTATAGTTACTTTGGGGGATTCCCTCCCCAGTTTTTTCTTACAGGGGGTTGAAAGTGAGATTTTGGACCATATGTTAACTCAATACACATTACTTCAACT
>JAXDRA010001068.1:0-17500 GCA_034190875.2 Urechis unicinctus
ATTGCTAGGTCGAAATATTTATCATCTACCATATTGTTATCACTTTGTCGTACACAAATTAGGTGAGGTGTAATACCGCAAACTAATATTGAATGAGTCGTTAACAAATGAACAAGAGCTTTTGCTTCAATCAGTGGAATTGCTTATTTTCGAATCTTTCATTTTATTATGTAGGTCGATGAATTGCTTGTTATCATTGATGTAATACACCTCTTAAAAGACTATTCAGATAGAGAATACATGGAACATTAACTCACCACCTGTTCTTCCATCTGTATTTTTTAGTATGCGGATGATACTTTTCATGTCAATAATATTTAGCAGAAATAAGCAAAGGAAGCGTCCGTGAACAGATAATGTCTAGAACTTGTATATGAGTTAATACCGAATTATCATAACGGACAACTATGGTTCGGTGTGGATGCCAATACATTCGACTACGTTAGCCTCCAGTATGATTAACAATGTTCGCTAACGGCTATGTGACCTAGACATTAAGCGGGATCTAAATATCGCACTGCCCAGAGACGGTACGTCGTTTCATGAGGTATATTACGCATATTTCTATTGATTTAATTTATATTAGCTTAATAATAGAGTATTGACTACCATATGCACTGCCTGTCTTATGTGGTGCAACAATATTTCTCCCCTTAAATCCTCTTTCTCTGCTTTAGCAAGCCGGATATATTGTTTTGTTCGCGCTTGTCTATATTTAAACTTGACACGTGCAAGAGGTGGCATACAATAAACTGTGCATCTCTGTTACTCATTGTACGTGCAGGATGACAAACACTCATTTACACATCATGCATTGGTTGTCTTGGCATAATGCGCCATATGTGTTCTTCACTTTCATGACGCAGAAAAACAGCATTAATTGAGGGATAAACTTTTCAGAAATGCTTATTCATATATTATATGTATGGTAAATCGTAGCCTTGATGAAACTAAAGCTCTCAGGCTTGTACATAATGCTGTAGTCGCTGAGCAGTACCAACAACATCATCAACCAACATTCTTGGTGTCTTTTAAAAGGCACACTGAACAGCGTGAATAGTCAATCGCGGGGGTATTTACACTCTGCATTATCACGTCTTTACTAGATATCCGATATCTATAAAAAGTAATGTCTACAGTCATTTATTTATGAATGGTCAATAAATATATCCCAGACATGCCATACAGGATTGGCGTCACGACTTTCGTTCTTGAATAAATGTAAAGAATAGTTTGCGCACTATGCACTTATTCCTCGTCATTTCTCACATAACGTAGCAGTAGATCAATCATGTTTCCTGAATTAGACCTAACAAGCTACATCAGTTGTACTACATCAAAATCATGTGCGTCATAACATTTATGACCTACTCCATAAAGAATGACATCATCGGGTTGAATAATGACATCGTCGGGAAATCCGTATGACTGCCATAGTCAACTCAAGTGGAGCCAATTGATGATTGCTTTCGTTTCGGATTGGCAAGTAATCAATTCTGAGTCAGCCTTCCCCTTTCAGTATTTGTAGCGCCTCCCAGCCTAGAGTACTTTAATGGCAACGGTTTTGCAGTAAGTGGTCTCTTAATTTGCAATTGCGAGTCTGTGGCAGAATTGTATGTCTCAAGAGATGCCATTGAAACGAGACAATCAATGATATTTCTGATTGCCTTTCCACAGATTTCTGTCTCCGGGTAAAACACCCTAGTTATGTAATGAAAGATTCGCAGAATACCTGAATTCTCTAGACGCTACGATAATTATGAAGCTGCAGTCGATCGATCGATTTCGTTTGTGGCGTCCAGCATATGGAATTGTAGAATATATGAAAGCAATTTTTGCACACGATGTTGAAAAATGATGACCGATTCATAAGGCGCTATACACGCACAGACACAGAAACGCTATGTTAACAGTTATTACATATGATCTATCAAACGCGTTTTATGCAGTGTACATAATTTTGTTGGTGCATTGGATGTCACCCATGCTGTTATTGATTATATGGTTGCTGTATTTTCTCGTTGTATCATGTTTCCCCAGTAATTAGACGAAATATTCGAACCAAGTAGTATAAAAAATTATAGTGATTGATGCGATATTGTACACATCAATGCACTAATGTTTAATTATGTGGATGTCAATCGGATATTTGAATATGTACATTGAAGTCCTTTTGCAAATGGGAACATTGCAATTAATAACATGAAAATTGCTGTTTGTATGTCTGCATTTCGCCAATCGCCGGTCTTTTTTCCCAATCCTCGGCTGTAACGTCCCTGAATACGTGAGTAATCATCAAACGCCAATCTAATCACAACTACATGGATGGTAATAGGAAGCAATCAGAACTACACAAAAACGCGTGTGTCCCAGTTGAAGACGACGTAATCACTTGCAGTCTGGAATCATAATGCTGTACACGTAAATTGATCAAGTGCAATACACCATGAGAAATGCGATTCTCTTCCGTAGTTTCTAGGAAACATATCCCATTTAAATGTCGAATTTAGGATGCATTCAGTTTCTATAATTTTATTCTCTATTTCATTATTTTTACCAGCATTAGAAGTCTAGCTTCTTTCAGACAAAATGTATCTTCTAAATAAGTCATATGCAAGTCTTGAATTAGGATTTTCTGTCACCTCTTTGTATGAGTTGTAAAGCATAGCTTATCGTGCCATTGATTCCGTAAAATATGCCAACAATAAAATATATTTATTTCTATCATTCTAGTTACACCTTCGAATTGTAAGAATAATATGTTGTTGTTTTGTATAATATTTGTCTTCTCAAGCTTTTCCGGAACGCAAGTTTACCCCACCTTTGGGTAAGGCTTAGATATTATTATTTGTCCTTCTATTGCGCGATCTTTTTACTTCAATTCACCAACACGGTTTGCAGGTGTACAGGTAAATGAAGGACTCCGTTTCCAAACCAAAGTTGGTTTATTTTCTATTCCAATCCACAAGCAGAACACAAGGTAGAAGTAAGTGAGTCTCTTTTGAATCATATCTTGAAGTTGAAGAGAGTCAGTCTCTTTTGGAGTCTTGCTGTCTTCCTTCTGACTTCTGTGAGACTTCTGTGTGGGTGCGCGTTTGTTGTTCTAATGTACGCTAGGATTGGCTTAACCGACTTCATATAAAGGAATGGATACTAGAGCTACCTCCCCATACAACGCATTCCGATGGTATACATCATTCACGGGATTCTGAGGTGAAAGGGATCCTGAGGTGAAGGTAATTGCATGGCAGATAAAACACAGCCAATCGGTTGGGATAGGGGGTTGAAATGCTAAGAAACAGCACTCACAATACCAAGGTCAGACACAAAGGGAAAAACATTACTCCCTAGTAACCAGGAACATTCCCTGGTAACCAAGATGAGTAATCAACTGTGCAGATAAAAATAGATCTACATATAGCAACAACATCGCGCTAAATCCTGCCCACCAATCTCGTCCTAAATTACTTTCCTAACCGGCAGCCATATTCGTCATAAATATATAAATAAATTACTTCGAACCAATTAAAGTACGAAATCCCATAAACAAATCACAACCGGATCGTTACAAAGTTCTATGTTATATTCGCTTTCTTCCTCCCGAACGCAAAACCAACTTTCGTTAGAATAATTCGACCAACCATTGATAATGAGCTTATGGATAATGCTTGAGTTTGATTGTATGAGCAGTCTTTGTTTGAGATAGAAGCAGGTATACGAAGAGTGCATGTCACACTCTAATTGTATATCATGGCAACGGCAACGAATATTCTACCAATTCATGCTGCTTTCATCATTGTATAGTATGCACTAAATATAGTTAAACTCCAGGGTATATACATCCTGGAAGTCTTCTCGAGATTGCCTGCGCAATCTACCAATAGTATTCTTCGTTCAGGAAGCAATGTGTAGATTTAGGAGTATTCGTCAACCATTGATATTAAATAACCGACCTTCTTTGATTCATTGAAACTTACTGCCAACGAGTCATAATTCACTAATTCTCTGTTGCTCATGAAATCCTTAAGAAATCAATCACCCGGGACACCGTGACCGCAAAGTGCGAATGGTTTTTATAAGGGATAGTTTTCTAATCACAGAAAATAGAGAGCATGAATCCATTAGACAGGTTCCCATATAGTGAGAACTTGCATATTTCATACAATAAGTGCCAAAAACACTTTGAAGGTAATATACGTGGCACAGTTTTTCAGTTGGATATTAAGGAAACATCGGCTCCAAGGCGCCACACTAGTCTGTGTTCCATACTTCAGGGTCTAATCTTCATGACAGCCCCTGCTTGACCAATAATCGCAAGGGTTGTGACCAGGATTGGCCTTATTTTCGCGCATCTTGCTAATGATACTGGCTTCTGATACACATCCTCGGTTTTATGTGACGTCATCTACATTGCTGCGGACTGCGTCAAATGCAAGCACCAACGACATATTCAATCTAATTGCTCTTATTATACAGAAATTGATTCAATTCCAATAATACTCATCACTGTAGTGTTTTATAGATTGTGGCTTTATTGATTAAATGAAGCAATAATATAAATATTCAAGTGAACCGTGATATTAAATAATATTCCATATTTTGGTTTTGTATTTAAATTCCTGGTCATTCATAATTGATAAAAGTGTTAAACTTAAACGGCCCGTTTCAGCACATCATAGCCTATTCAGCCGATTCCACCACTGACTATTGTTGATATCCTAACAGTATACACTCCTCATACTTGACAAAGCATCGTCGCTATAAATCTGCACACCACTCAATATTCGGCCAATATACATGCACGACACTATAAGCGCTACAGAATATAAACGAGAGCATCTTAAGTTTAACAGCCACTAGGGATATTACCAGTTTCAATGCTGATTGATATGCATGTATCATACCGATCCCAACCACATATCTCGTTCCTGATATTGTGGCAATGAGTCGCTTATAGCGGATGAATCTATCAGCTTCGCTTGTGGTACACTTATTACAGCAAGTGGGTTTCATAGAAAGGTAGCAGCACGCCCGACATGCTATTATTTATCTATCATAGCATACGTATGTACTCCATATAGGGGTGAGCATGCATGCTGTATGATAGCTCACCCATTGCATTGTGTGGGCAAAGTAGTTTGTATTGTTACCGGTGCTAATAATCGCATTCTAATTGCATTGGGAAACGACAGAGACACATAACACAGGCAAGTGTTTGAAAAAGTAAGCAGGTTATGTGAATAACAGTGCATATGCATCATACACTGAGGGTGTTGAATTGTTCCCTATATTGAGGTAGCATGCGGTCGCGTGATAGCGCAGCCCAACCTGATAAACGCTAAGAACAATTCGATTCACGTCATAATGCTCGGTTGATATTAAGGTAGGTTGCGTTCATCATTTAGGAGAAGTAACGTAGAGTTTAGATGAGAATGTATGTAGTCGGACGTCTATGGCTCTCTGCAGTAAACAACACTCTAATGACTACTAGTTTCGCAGTATAATTTCATTGACAGACAGACCCCGATCATGTTTGAATCCCATTCAGGAGCTATGACATCTACTCACGAGTACGCTAATCTTCAAAGGGGCCGAACCTGAGAGAAACTGCAAACTACAATGTATTAATTGAACAATTACTCAGAAACATGTACTTTGCTCCCCAGCTTCACCGTCATAAAGAATGGCAATGGCGAGAAGCAAAGCATCCCTGAAAGGATCACATTTGATCGCTGAGCGGCACACACCTTACACGCAATTCCTTTTGGTACTGCAGTTAACGTTATTTCTGGGGCTTCATTTGATCGGATTGAGTATCCAAATCAAGATAAAACATATCACTTAATACAATAATGGAAGGTCAATTGGAAGTTTACTTTTTATGATCATCAACCGATAGATTACAGTGATTGAAACATCATATGCTAAGTGATATGTGGTATGTCATCCAATTATCTTATTCATAACATGTAACCACACCACAGTCCACACTATATGATACGTGAACTTTTACGACTAACAAGAATTGATCCCCAGACTAAGTACACATTGAAAGCATACTTCCACAATCAATATTTACAGTATATTTATTTATACATTTTCTCTGGTTGTTCTTCCGTACCATATGATATTATTATAGCTGAGAATATAAAATTGCTTGCAGCATCTGTTCCGGATTTATCCACTGATGGTGAACAATGGTTGATTTGCTGAGGCAAAACTTCCGAGCGCCAAGCCCCTATGTATGTAACGTACACAATATGCAAATGACCTGCGCCTCTGTCTCTAAGCACAAGCAAACCCGTCGCAGCGCACAAGTTTCTCGTCAATACCCCATCATAGGCAATACACGCTTCATCGTCGGATGATCTGCAAGGAGCAGCAAAATGGTAAATGCTGATAGAGATTGCGACGGACCGGCGATCGGGATAGATGAAGCTACATATGAAGAAAGTAGTACCAGTTTGTTGATGGTATCGCTTTAATTGTGTCATCGAAGAAAGCATTTGAACGCCGCTTATTTGTTGCTAATGCGCCCTTTTCCATCGGTAGATTAAACATGGCTAACAGATGGATTCGCAATTGTCTATTTGCCACATCATTTAATTTAGGAGTGGTTCTGCCATTCATCTTCGCTTTGTATTTTGCATGGATGAACACAGCAATTACAGTTTGTGTGGATAGACGGCAGGTTAAAGCAACACACAGCTCACAAAGATCTACTATGTATACACGAAGCAAGATGAATTGATAATTTTGTATTTGCGTTTTACGCCTTAGGTAAGATTCATAACGGGCCAGCTATTCGGTAGGACTATTCCTTGTGGCTATCATATTCATGTAACTACCTCCCTCTGTGGTTGTTAAATCATTAATCGTTATCTGCAAAGATTGGAATGACAAGTCATGTGATAGAACATGTACTGTCCCTTTTACCATAGTACTGGTAAACCTATTGTATAGCACATGCGTCACGACTTTATTTACCCTTGACATCAATGCAGCTTACCCGAAACACGCAGGTGACGTACCTGTGCACTATAAATTGCTTAGTCTGGGGCATTTGCATGATTCTTGCCAACTGAACGAAAATACATAGTAACTTTTGTCCAATTTATTTAGACAAGTTAAGAGTGATTATGATCACTCAATAAATCATCTCCCTGTGCTCTATGTTATTTTGCTATATACTGTTGGAGATAAAAAAAACATATCGCATATCACCGCCATTTGATGCTGTTATTCATAACAAGCTGGAATTTAAACAACAGTACGTGGTATCCTTTTCCCAAGGTTCAACGATAGGTAAAGCGTACTCAGAACGCTGGCAACTTTCGGCATGACTATTGTTTCCTGAAAGCCAGAAACGCACCGCTTGGTGTAATATTTCATCACCAGACTATCGGTGTAAATGGCTTACATCCTTACACGATATATACCCAAAGTGCATTTCGCCAATACATAAGTTAGCTGACTGGCGTATACAAAGTGGCCCTGACGGGTCTTTGTGCTTTATGTGTCCATAACAGATCATTCGATTAGCCAGAAAATATTCGGTTGGTTGTCAACTACTTTTATATCCGACCAAGCGTGTCAGAATGAAAGTAAAGCACGCATGAGAAACTACCAGGGAAGCTCTGACAACATTGCAAAATGGCATCAAATCAGTACACGTAAACATAATAACATCAGTAGAAGTGGATATAAAGTCAGTACGTCAAATTGATTGCTGTTTAAAAGGCGAAATGTATCAAACGCCAAAGACGATTAATGAGCCTTTGTCACACAGACTGCCCTGGGTAATTTAAAAGGACATGGGGCATTATGGACACTTCTCAAGTGAACAGTTATACACTTGGCTTTAATACAGATCCTTAAATCGGATCCAAATACACCGGCTCGAGTCAATCATCTGCCCGTGAGAATGTCATCCACTGTCATGTTCTAAATGCCTATAAGAAACCGAAGTTAATTACCTGGCTAGGTGATATAGAAGACAGTGATGGATCACCGCTATAACACCTACCACTAAACAGCAATGATGGATCAGCATGTATTTTATCCGTAACGATCGAGTTTGATAACTGGGACAGAGATTGATTTGCGTAGGAATGAACCTTCAAATACACAGCACTGTTTCTGTTGCTACAAGTAAGAGTATATAGTAGTGATCAAAAAGTTACGCTTTAATTTGGCTACGGCAACAGGGCGTTGACGATAGATACTCACCAGAGAGTTATATCATCAACCTATTCCACTTTTGACTTATCGGATAGATAACATGTCCGATCATATTGATTGAAAAATGCATTAAACCTGGATTTCTTTTGCGCCTCTCTGAAGCTGCGGGATGTTTTCAGTTCACATAATAACAACGGTGTCCTGCTACGTATATGTCTCATCGGGTTACGGTAGATTATGACATGCGGTCTATAACATATCTGTAATATTGTCCGGGCAGGCACACTTGGTCAATGACATAACGTTCAGCTTATTCATTATCATAATAATCATATGCAATCATATACGATTATGTCATTTGAAGCTGTTCACAAGAACAGTAGCTAGACACGATCTTAGTGCCTTATGCAATCTAAGCCTCATTCATTGAGCACCTACATATCAGTTACTATAAGGCAAAATGAAGTAATCATATAGAGTTTACGATCCGAGTTTGACGTGACCACAATGTTACAAAGCAGACGACATTGGTAACCCGTTTTTTTCTGATTATATCATAACATTACGATGATACTCCATGCCTACAATGCTTATCATTATTAGGGGAGGAACATATGTCATAAACAAATGTAATTCAACTGGAGCCTAGCCAAAGTGGGTTACGTGAGTCTTGCTTCCCTATCCTTTCAAACGTTTGGGCAACATCATGAACAGGTGGTATTTTACACATAAGACGTATTGACGTATTGAGAAAATCATTAAACTGAGGACGACTAAATACCTACATGAATAACCGAAAGATTGTGGCGCATGAGATTATCAACTTAAACTACCCATATATGTTGAAAAAACGCTCAAACATTTTACCTGCGATATCGTAACCTACACTTCTACCTAATATAGAACGATGCGTGTCGATTTGCTAAAAAGCGTGTGACTATACCCTCAAATAATGCGGATCATGGCAGGTATATTTTCGCCAATTGTTCTTTCGTCATAATAACACAAGGCAGTTACGTTTTAACGGCCAGTAACCAAAAAACTTCTTCCACATAGCTCTGTGTGAACAAAATCACCATCAAGTGTGTGGTTTCTGAACCATGGTAATTGCAACACAGTACAAGGACAAAAAACTATAAAAAGCGAAATTGTTTGATTTGCGTGAACCTCATTCCACTGCCACATTTTTGTTAACTGAAATGTGTCGCCATTATGAAGGCAGTTAGCCGGCAGGTGGGTTAAGACCATAAGCAATCATGCTGCTCAGTCTGCTCCACGGCCTGTTTTGTTAATCATATTTTTGTAGTCGCTATGGTAGAGGTTAGCTGTTGTGCATGCATGTACGCGGAGCACTATGACAATCATCATTTTAAATGCAACCTTGTGTTTCTAGCAAGCCAACAGACTGACACTGAAATAGCGTGTGTGTGGGTGTGGGTGTGTGTTAGTATACATACTTGTGTTTGTACATATATATATATATATATATATATATATATATATATATATATATATATATATATATATATATATATATATACATACATATATACATATATATATATAAATACATATATATTTATATATATGCATATATTCATATATATATATATTTATATATATATATATTTATATATATATATTGTGTGTGTGTATGTGTGTGTATGTGTGTGTGTATGTGTGTGTGTGTGTGTGTGTGTGTGTGTGTGTGTGTGTGTGTGTGTGTGTGTGTGTGTGTGTGTGTGTGTGTGTGTGTGTGCATGGTTGTGCAACAGTGCGCACTTCCCCAACATATATTGTTTTGTATGCTGTATGTAAAGGGATATGCTGACTTATGGCCGTGTATGTTCATTTCCGAGTCACTAAATATTCTATACCTAGATGTATGAAGACGATTATTCTTCATATCAACAATCTTGCTTTTAGTGGTTATATGCGAATTAGTATGTGCAATTTTAGGACAACCACGACCGGCTACACGGGGAGATATATTCCTGTCATCTACAGAGTCATAAGTAGGTACTTAGTCTTAGGTGTGCTCTCCAATGACCAAAATCTTCCACAGTTAGAGTATTCTAAGAAAAATACAATCCTATATGGATGATGTTAATTGTTAAACTGTGATTGTTTCTTGAGGGTACAGTATTCGCATTATGTAAATAATAAGATAATTGGCCGACAGAGAAAAGAATGAAGATGAGCGATAGTGTAAGAAATTTACACAACATATATTCGAGATTCCAAATATATATTGTCACCTGCACTGCTCTAGAGCTAATTGACATGCTTGTATGTTTCACAAAAAGCAGCGTAACTAAAAGAAAAGTGCATTGTGGCAAAAATCTTAAAATAAAACAGACTACTGGATATTACTTCGCGAAAAGTAATTAAAAATAATAAATGTCGGATTCAATGTCATTTAGAACAGAGGAGGTGATGTCACGCGTTAGCCATCATTTAAATTATCCTTAATGTTATCGCGAACCGAAAATACGATACATAATCCTATGCATATAGATATGTTGTTTACACAATAGCAATGTTGTAAGTGGATGTGTATTGAGTGTGCCAAAAAATCAAAGCATCAATTTATGGTGTGTTTTTTATTCAGGATATCCATCGTCCTCTGTGGCGATGTTACCGTTGTTCATTGTATTCTCTGCATTTCATCAGGTTTTTTTATCTGTCATCTACCATTCCTTGTTACCATATATTCCCTTATTAACGCCCCTCCCCTAATTAACGCCCCCCTTCCGCTTTAAAGAAAAGATAAAATCATGACTTACCCTAAAGTTATCAATTCATCCTTTTATATTCTCAAACTTTCATTTTTCTGACACACATTAACACATAAACTGTATTAGTAACACGTTGATAACTGTTAACACTTAAATAACTGTAAAACACTAAACTGACAAAAAATACACAGCGCATATACTTGGCTTTTTTTGGTATTTAAGACTAAAACATGAAGTAAATGTAATCGATTTTTGACGCTTTATAAACGCCCCCCCCCCCCCCTTTCTAAAATGTAACGCCCCCGGGGGCGCTAATAAAGGAATATACGGTATTATGTTTCAATGATGCGTAGATCAGTACTTTTGAATATAGGTTAAGTTCATATCTGAATGCGAATTGTGCTGGTCATGTACATAAGTTTACGGTTTGGGTAGATGGTGATGAGGTGGGGAGGTGGAATCGGAAGGGTTATTTCGTAATTCTGTATGGGCAAGGCTGCTCGATCTATTTTTATGATTCGGAAGTTTGACATCGGTAGCGAAGCGTATGTGATTATCATCAATTGAGCGGCTTTACGCTCGTTAGTGTGCCACATGGATCTGGGTGCAGGTTTCGGTAGCAAGAATTGATTGATTTATTGCTACAAATTGCAAAATAATCTTATGTTCGACTAGGACTATTTGGAATGTAATGCGGTAATATTGTTGTTTTTGGTGGACGTTTGTGGTCCATTGCGATGTTTTAGTGTCGCTATGTGCACGAGCTGCACCTTCTTTTGTCAGCTGTGTAGAATGATATATTGTAATCTGGTGGTTAGCATATATGTAACCGATTAATGCACACCATTCCCATTCGCTCTTTTGCATACTCGAGCATAGATGATGACCCAAATGAGATCACGAAATATTATGCACAATACTGGAGGATAATATAATTACGCCTGATGGTACTTGATAGGTTTTTGAGCTTAACTTTGCTGCCATCAACGGTATGAATTCATCGGCAATATGTTCCCATAATTCATCGGTGACATGCTTCATTAAGGCTCAGCATTGTTAAGAGAGAACCCTACGTTTTAGGTAAAACAGCAAAATATGCAATTGTTTGTATATATGAAACAACCCAGAGTTATGGTATAGATAAAACCAAGAAACTATGACTTTTAACTAAATAGTTAAGCTTGTAGTCACGAAGCCAAATGTGCGTGCGTGAAAGATACAAATGCTAGCACACACAATGGTTATATGCACAATCAGCAATGAAACACTGCTCGATGCAGCAAGTCGAGATGCACTAATAATACGACATACGGAAGGTACTTGCTAATTTTTATATCTTTGGTAACATACTGAAAAAAGCATATTCGTCAATCAAATGTACCCTAGTACACGCATTACTTATCTAATCTGTTGACAACCATTACGAAATAAAAGAAACAAAATTCATTATTTTAATCAGCACGGAGTTAAAAAAAATGTTATATATCATGATCACTAAAAAGTTTAGATAGCAACTGGTATAATTAACATTGCCTCACTTGAAGCAGTTGACTAGGCAAGTTTGTCTGCTTCGTTGGTACACACTGATATTATAAAATGGTCTGCACACATCCGAGCCAGCGCGAATGCCAAGGCGTTACCACAGGCTCCTATATTACATCGATATAAAGGGATTATCGAGAGTATGTTGCGTGGCGAAATGGTTCTTTAATTCCCGTTAGCTGACGGCTTAATGCCTCTTACAGGGATAAACAATATACAGCATGTAGCTGAGGCACATCCCAATTAAACTAGTAAGCCCAACGATTCACAGGTGTAACAGTTTTGTTGGTTTGATGTTGGTGCCTGTTCATATAACTGATCAACTACCAGATCAATTTATGAGGCAGGAGTTCTTGTGACGCATGCATTGAATTATTTACCCGATGGTTTTATATGTATATTGTGCGTTTCATGTACAATCCTTAAAATATGTTATTTATAGTAGGATAACCCTTTTCTGTTGTAAATGTTTTCACCACCATGACGGTGAAATTGCAATAATTATGCCATGTGGCTAAATGGAAATGAATGCACACAAGACCTGTTTTTTTAAGCAATCATGTGCACTATCAGAACATATTTTTATTCTTAATTTGCAATATGATAGCGCTTTCTGAAGCAAAAAGTGTTAGCGATATGCTCCAGAGCTTATTTGGCACAAGCAGCTATGTAAATGGAATGCAGTACAGTCACGTGCCGCTATTCCTTTTGGTACAATAATACGAGAACGCTACTAGGTGTATAAAGTTTTTTTTTGCAGAGAGCAAGTATGATAATTTGAGCTATATTTTCGAGCTATTTCAGTCATGAACATACATGGCTAAATACTGCAGATGATCATAACGCATTGCTGAAAGAGAGCATTATATTGTCGCCCATATTTTACTCCCTTCCAAGCTTCATTGTTCTTGCAAACTATATTCAGTGGTGAGATTTCTCATTCCGAACTGAAATACGATAACAGTAAAACAATGTTGTTTCTTTATCTATCTGGAGAAATGTTCATGCATTTTTAAGCACATGCTCGTCTAAAAAAGAGATGTTTCCTTTAACAAGTGTGCTTTGTGTTACCATCTCGATATGAACGTTAATCTCGAGGCTACAATTCTGCAGAGCAGCAGAGTTCATACTGTATGACCTGCCTGCATGTAAGGCCTGCAAACAAAACCTGTTTATCACTTTACCATCCACGATGCTCTTCCAATTGACGGCAAACTGATGCGGTATGGATGCTTTGGGCCATCCATTACTCATTTTTCCACGTGGTTACATTCTGATAATCAAAATGCTACATAGATGATTCACGAAAGATGTTGATTTCCTCAAATGATGATTAATCTTCAATTATCCTGGATTGAGCATAACAAGTATGTTTTTATTCCATGCGTTCCCGATGATCGATTGAACTAGTCGTAAGATGCATTTTTCTTGTTGCAAATTCACAAGTCTCTTGCGACCCTCATGCAGAACTGATGTTAATAATTCAATTAGAGCGTAGATCTGTACCATTGTGATATTTGCCTCACCATAAATCCCATCCAAACGTTCGTTGTATATCTGTTATCCTATCGATTATGATAACTAAATTAATTACATTATTTTAACCTAGCAGGTGTCTGTATCACAGTTTTAGATCGTTAAGTTGTTAAATATCTATTTGAATATACTGCGTGGCTTTTGTGCTCCATATTCGACTATTTCGAGCGTGTTCATGGTAAATTAACCCCAACTACATATGCTGTAAGGGGTCGATTTAACCTAGAAGTGCTAATAAAGATGCTGCACCCAAACCGCGGTTATCTTTACTACTATGCGCACCAAAATATTTGTGAATATATACTCCACGTAGTTAAAATTCTTACACAATTAAAAATTAATCAAGCACATAACATGACCTTTCGTATGAAAAAACTTACTATTATTTGCAAAATTACTGCCTGTTGATTGCTTCAACTCTAACACGTTTCCTAATTTCGCGGGTTAAAATATGTAGGTCTGTAGCATATGATTAATGCAGTAAGAAGGGAGAGTTCTTCCAGAGAGTCCTGGTTATTTAGTAAATCGCCTCATATTTGTTAACTGAAATGTGGCAGGTGGGTTAAGACCATGCTGCTTTGTCTGCTGAATTTGCCAAAGCTGTTCCGACTATCGTTGTGAATCATATTTTTGTAGTCACTTTGGTATAGGTTGGCTTCTGTGCATGCATGTACGCGAAGCACTCTCACACTCATTGTCTATAATGTTACCTTGTTTTGCTAGAAAGATAAACAACTGACAATGAAATAGTATGTATGTGGGTGTGCATGTGCGTAAGTACGCATGTGTGAGTGTGTGTATGTACGTATGTTTGTGTGTGGTTGGGAAGTTGAGCGTACTTCCCCACCATATGAATTGCTGTTAGACTAAACAAATTATTCTGTATGTAAAGGGACATGATGACTTATTGTCGTGTTTGTTCATCTCTAAATCACTAAATACTCTATACCTAGATTTATGTCAACAATCTTGTTTTTAGTTATTTAGTATATGGAATTTCAATAAACCCATGGGAGTCTTTCAACGGCTACACGGGGAGATATGCACCTGTCATGTACGCATTAATCAGTAGGTAGATAGACCAAGATGTGCTACCCAATCATCCAAATCGTCCAAAAGTATTTAAAGACAGATACAATCATTTTCATATGGATAATGTTTATTGATAAACTGTGATTGTTTCTGGAATGTGAAGTTTATCCCATTAACTTAGATTACATTTGTTGATTTACCAAATTGATGTATGATTCTGCATAGTCCGCATGCAAAAGCAAAGGCTTGGAAGATTATTTATAACATTCATCAATGTTTATACCTTTCCAATTAACATAGCTCCTGAACAATAACCTTGCTTTTAAGGGGAACAGTATTCAATTGATACATCATTTGTAACCAAGCTAGAAGAACCATAATGCTGGTACAGGTTCAATTAGGTGCATTTACAGTACCTTATTGTGTGTTTCCGGCGAACGAAGAGATGTGCCATTGGAAATTAAGGAAGAACTGAGCTAAATGTGATGTTCATATTAAAGTAAAAGCGGACCTATATTAGTAACTGTAATACACAAATGGTGCCAAGAGGCTATCTTTGCCAGTCATCGAAAAGTTGATGAAATTGTCATACATTAAGATCGGTCACAGATTTTGTTGCTAGCCATCAAAGCCCATTTTCACACTTGCGTTGAACGTGAGAGTTATATTGCAAGCATACGGCGAGGTAATTGTGTTGGTAAACACTGACTTTGTAATCGGATATACACTGGAATACTAGCGCCTTCAAAGCCATGCATAACCACATGCTTCTATATTTACAGCCATATAGCTGAGAAAGTAAGCAATTAGACTCATTTTACAATTGCTTCCTTCCAATCGCACTAGTCCAATCTAGTATGGTATTTTATGAAAGTATACAGTGGCTGGAAGGTCGTTTTATTTCTTTTAAGCTGACAGCTTAATGCCTCCCATAGGCATTCATAGGATGTATTATGAAGTTTAGGGGTGCCCTAGATCAGCTGCTAAGCCCATCATTGTGTTCTATGGTTCATAAGTGTAACATTTGTCCCTGCATCTATGTTGTTACCTGCCACAACTACATTAATTTGTGAAGCGGTCATCGAATCATTGCACAACAGTGTCGCTTGCATTCAATAATTTGGCCGATGCATTTATCCTCGTATTTTTCATTTTGTTGCAGTCCTCGAAATTAACATCATAAGTGTAGGATCCTCATTTCTTCCGTATTCCACCTCTTTGTGGTTCACTTTAGCCTACTTCTCTCGATCATTTAAAAATCAGCTTTACTATTGCGCTATTAACTAGAAATAAGGCGCTCTGTAGATATCTTTATTACATATACAATGTGGTGACGCTTATTTAGAAGCTACTATGACACTTACACGGGTGGGCCATTGCTTGATCTGAAGTAATTTGCATGTACTTTTTCAAAACATCAGCAATAGAAAACATACATCGCTTAATATGACCATGGTTTGTCAATAAAAATGTTACGATTGGGATGATGAATCGACGATTTCTAAAGTTTAAATGCGTTGCTTGGAGGGCGTGAACTTGAACGTTGATTGAATATGTAGCGTCGTTTGTCTGACAGGTAGATTCTCAATTCTTCAAGCGTTACTCGCGGCCTCTCTATGTATAAACTCAATCCAACAAACCTTCAAAAGACATCTACAATCATTGCAACCCAAACATATAAGATGTATCTACACATAGCAATATATAATGCAATAACTCGTTCCAGTTATATCATGTCACCTCTATGATTAATTTGGAACGTTCGCCGAGGTGGAAAGAGCCCGCCATCACTTTGAGTCGCTCCCTAAATTACCATCTATAATGCAACCGTGTATCACTCAGGAGGATTAAAGCGATCAAATCATCGCATCATATGCTCAGTAACGCTTGATATACCGTGTCACTAACATTTTCATGTATTTCAACCAGTGTGGACATCTTCCGAACGTTGGAAAATATAATGTTGCATGTTATTTTCTTAAAGCAGCAACAGATGCTAACTTTCCAAAGTAAGACCCTTTGCAAGCTGAAATGGGTTAAAAAAGTAATATACTACAGGCGCATTTATAACGGCTGATTGGTCGACGTAACGGGTTAGTACCGAAAGACGAAGATTCTAAGACATGACGATCAACGGTGGTTTCGACAATGCAGCGCGTTGTATTGCAGCTGTGGACCGAGGTCATAGCTGCTACACCACCCGTTTTCGTTCGACCTCCTTCGCAGGTATCAAAGCAACTGTTATGTAACCTATTATGTATGACTTACTTGCTTATGACGAATTTATGGTTCTAGGGATAGAATGGATGATTGCATTGTTATTATGTACACTTATGGTGCAGGAGTATTTTCGATATAGATTATATGACATTCAGCATAAGGACAACTTACGCTTTTCTAGTCATTATTTTTCATTTTAACCACAGTGCAGCGTGTCGGGCTCTACGTGAGGGCCCTGGGCATCTGTAAAG
>JAXDRA010001068.1:20000-21224 GCA_034190875.2 Urechis unicinctus
ATTTCTCACATAACGTAGCAGCATAAGAAGATCGATCATGTTTTCTGAATAGACCTAACAAACGAATTCAGTTATACTACATCAAAGTCAGGTGTGTCCTAAAACTTATGATGTACCCCAAAACGAATGATAGCATCCGGTTGAATAATGACAGCGTTTGGAAATCCATGTGACAGCCATGGTCAACTCAAATGCAGCCTATTGATAATTGCTTTCTTTTCGGATTTGCAACTATTCCATTCTTAGTCAGCATTCATCTTTTGGTACTTTTAGCGACTCTTAGGCTCGAGGATCTTATCGGCAACGGTTTTGCAGAAGGTGGTCTTTTAACTTGCAATTGTGAGTCTGTGGCAGCATTGTGTGTCCCAGGAGGTGTCATTCAAATGAGGCAATGAATGATATTTCTGAATGCTGATCCATATAAAGAAAGATTCGCAGAATACCTGCAATCTTTGGGCTCTACGATAATCATGAAGCTGTTTTCGATCGATCGACTCCGTTTGTGGCGTCCAGCATATGAATATATTGAATACACGGAGAGCACACGATGTTACAAAAATGATGCCTAATTCATGTGGGGTCTTTACACGCATAGACACAGAGACTTTACGTTAACACTTATGATATATGGTCTATTAAACACAATTTGTGCAGCATTTACATCCTTTTGTTGGTGTTTTGGGGATCAACCATGATGTTATTGATTAAATGGTAGATGTGTGTTCTCGTTGTATCATGTTTTTCCCAATAATTAGTCGAAATATACGAACCAAGTTGTATACATAATTATATAATTATATTGGATATCTGAATATGTACATTGAAGTCATGTTGCACATGGGACCATTGCAAGTCATGACACGAAAATGGCTGTTAATGCGTCCACATTTCGCCAATCGCCGGTATTTTTTCCCAATCCTCGGCTGTAACGTTCCTGCAAACGTGATGAATCATCAAAAGCAAATCTGGTCATTGATGGTAATAGAAAGCAATCAGAACTATAAAACACCATGCGTTCTCTAGTTGAGGACGACGTAATTACCTATATTCTGGAATCAAATGTTATCCACGTAAATGTATCAAGCCCAATACACCATACGAAATGAGATTTCCTCTCGTAGTCTCGAGGAAACATATCCCACTAGAGTGTAGAATGCATTTAGTTTCGATAAATTTATTTTCTACTTTATTATTTTATTTCACATTGATGCCCTGGCAAACTTT
>JAXDRA010001069.1:0-7500 GCA_034190875.2 Urechis unicinctus
CTGAGGAATGTCTGTATTAGCAAGCAACAGTTTTCTAACACCTGTTGATATAACACTCTTGAGTGGAAAAGTATCCTTTTATTAAAGACCCGGTCGTGAATTGTTAACGGACAGTTTTCTTTGAAACCACTAAAAGTTGTGGACCTAACTTGGGCCAGGGTGTTCTTCACTGCAACCCCGCAACCACTACTTGTTGCCGCCGGCTTTTGATACCTCACATTTCACCGTGGAGGTCCTTCGCGTACTGACCTCATCCGACCCTCACCATTACACTCTCCCTCAAGGACCATTGATGTGGTCCAGCAACGCCCTCATAACTCGCCTTCATCTCGTAAGCAAAAAAAAATCAGGATTCTGCCTAGTAATATGGTATTTTTTCTTCAGTTGTCGCCAATTTACACAATATGATATGTGACTCGGCTGGGTTTCGTTGGAGTGCTATCGAAACCCCACATCTACTGAGAGATGGTACCAGCAGCACTGATGTGTGTATGTGTGTGTTTGTGTGTGTGTGTGATCAACACATCTACTTGTACACCCACATGCAGACTCCGTCACGCGCAGAATTAGGTCATGTGTTCCCATGCGTGACGAGTAAGTTAGCGCCAGGACGTTGCTACCCGAGTGCGTTTTTCGGGCCACTCGCTGACACCTGCCGGGAACTTTGGCCTAATCTCACCTGGTCCTGTCGATATATGGACAGTGTTGTGGGTTAATATTGTGCGTTGTCCTCGCCAGGCGGCGTTCTGTGTGTCTTTATCTATATAAGGCACCTTGTTTTAAGTGCAAGGTGTATTCACCGTCCACTTGAGCTTTCATAGCCCACTTCCCGGGAACCAATGTCCCTCCCCGGTCCCCACGCTCAATCCTATAGCCCTACACGGTCCCCACGCTCAATCCTATAGCCCTACACGGTCCCAACGCTCAATCCTATAGCCCTACACGGTCCCCACGCTCAATCCTATAGCCCTACACGGGGACCCATGTCCCAGCAGCTTACTACCGACCGAGACCGCGTTCTCTAAGATTCGTCAACGCAAGCCTGGTCACCGCGGTAGTTCGCGTGTCAGACCTTATAAGAAGAAAACGGGGGTCGATATTGGTGCTAGGTGTTTAGGAATGTGGGCCACTGACCCCCTGAGGCGTGTCTGCGTACCATAAGGTCTCTCGGCACGTGTGTTTATGTCAGAAGTCACGACGTTCTACTCGCTTTAATTTTCTGTTTACCACTTATCCCACCCTCGCCGTATCCTGTGGTCCACTGAAGCTTTACTAGCGCTGCTCGCGTCAAGTTTGAAAACCTAGCAGCTTGCCTCTTGAATGCTACATTTGAATTGGCTAGAAGATCCCTTCATTTGAAGTATGCTTGTTTCTGCCTTGGTCGCTACTTCATGGTTTGTTATCGGGACTGAGTAATACTACTACATCGCGTGGCGTTTTGTGAAAATAGCCATTTATATCGCCTAATTTTATGTCTCCTGTGTTTGTATGTGCATAAAGCAGGCATTAAGACACTCCTAGCGCTCCCAGTGATTGTAATGGTCGGAGTAAGCCTGGAATCTTGTGCTTATGAAGCCCTACGCCTCTTTCTTTCGGGTCCTGGGCGCCTATGTACAGTGTTGACATCAAAAGATCTGCCGGTTGGTGCTGTGTAATCTGATATGATTTAAGGTAAACACCAGGTGGAACACCAGGGGGGGGAGGGTGTAACCGATGTCAGGCATCCGAGCGGTGAGATCTCATGTGCTACAAGGTATTCAGTGATTCAGTGCAATACTTGTATCTCATTGCCATGAGAACTAATTTTTACTTCCTGACATCAAGGAAGTTTTCTTGATATAACCACTGATAATTGCCCTGCCCCCATCTGAGCATTAACTGCTACAACTGTCTTTGCTGTGGTTGGATTTCCCATAACCACGGAAATGGTTATATGTGAAGCACAGATGGTTAAAGCAGTTGGCCATCAAATCTTAGTCATGTGTATCATTGTTTTGATGGCTTGCACTAGCAGCATCAGTGTGATGAATGACAGCCTCTACTCACCTCTATCTCACCTCATCAGAGTGCCTACTGAAGCACCTGCTGAAGCACCTGCCAGACACTTTATATCACCAGGCTACTCGTTAGATGCATATCAATAAGATCAAGTCACGTGGATATAAAGAAGGAACCCTTCAAACATCAACCTTTGATGACAGTATCTCTTGTCACTGGTGAATATGTTGTACACTGGTATACATAGCAATGATCATTGGTGTACCAACCACCTGTTTTATTTACTTACTCACCCTGCCCCCTTCAGTAAGGTGACTTGGCAGTAGAAGTACATGTTGAATCAGAACCTATTGATATCGCAGCATTCGCTTGTTAAGTGCGACTCAGTCATAAGACTTTCTACATTAGTTCGCTCGATAGGTACAGTAATTTTGAGCAAATAATAGCATTTTGTTCTAAGTATTCCTGCTGCCGAATTTTAGTTTCAACTTAAGATGATGTTATTATTAGAATTCATGAAAGACCTGTGTATAGGGGCTTGATTTGTTGTCTGTATTTTGTATTTATGATAGCATTCAGTCTGACTATCCTGTGTGTCACTATAAATAGTATAATGGAGATGACCCTTTGTATTATTAGAGCCTTCATCTACTTGTGTGGTGTGTTTCAGGTGTCCAGTAGCCGGGGGTCGTCTCAACTGGATGTTCCTCTGCCACAAAACCTCTCCCTTCCCCCGCCGTGCGGGCCCCCCCTTAACCCTACCACTCCATCTATCCTCTCACCTTATATCCTGTACCTTGCCACAAGCGCTTGTCTCAAACAGTGTGCGAGTTCTCTGGATGTGACATGTCCTCTGGTACGTGGGTCGCCCGCGGGACTGCAGCTTATCACAGTGTGGAAAATATGCCTGCAGATCGAGACACGGGGAACAGCTCAAAAGTTAGTCGACTGAAAAATGTGTTTCAGCAGAGTGGTGACAGTGGGGGCCGTGTGAATGGGGGGCCGGTGCGAGGGGGTGGCTCTGTTGACCCTCGTTCACCGGAACGCACAAGAAAGAAGGAAGAGCCAGACCCTAATGCCAACAGTAAATTGTGCAAACCTGCTGCGGAGAAAGTGGTCAACCTTAACGAGGTGGATCCACAGAAGTATTTTGAAACAACCAACCATGTACAGAGGTTCCAACACATGCGAGCGCTTTTTGCGCAGATGGAGCAGAAAAACCAAACTGATGATGCCCCCCGTACGAGAGCACCGCTCCGAGGGACAGCCGCAGCCTCCCGGAGGGCCAGAGGTGCCTCACCTTCCCCTCATCCAAGGTCAAGTCAAGGTGTAGAGACAAAAAGACTATCTGCTGTAGAGCTAGAAGAAGCTGATGACCTACCTCCTCCCAAACCGCACCTCCATTCCATGAAGCCCTCCACAGCTGACACCAAGCCAAACACTACAGCCTCCAAACCTACAATATCACCCAACAAACCCAGAATGCCTCCCATTCCCCGCCCCAAATCAGAGTCGGAATCGAGCTCGGACTCGTCCAGGAAGACCTTGCACGGTTCTATGGACAGCCTAGAGTCCGGGAGTACTGCCTCTCCTCGCCCCACACAGAGTCTCAGCCGGTCTGAGACAGACCTAACCAGACCAGCTTACAGCTCGTCCACAGAACTCTTGAGGCAGAGGTTTGAGAACCGCCGTAGTGCTCCATCTACCGCAGCGGCATCCTCACCCTCCCCCACACCACAGCAGCAGCAGAATGTACATTCCAGCCGGTTTATAAAGACTGAGAAACCTCCTGCAGAAGAGGCACCCCGGCCAATAAGACCCTCGCGCCTCACCGACCCTCCTCCAGAGGACACAGAGGTGGTGATGAGGAACAGTTACAACCACAATGATGCGTCCTCCACCTCAGGCAGTGTCCTCCTGCTGAAGCGCCGATCTGGAGGACAAGAAAACAGACTTTCTAAAGAAGACATTGAACAGTCTTTAGCTGAGGCAGATGACTACTGGCAGAAAATGCATGGAGTGAGAGGGGAGTCTTCTTATGGTATGACAGAAAGCACTTATAGCAGTGGTTCGGGCGAGGAAATGGCCCGGTCGGACAGCAATCACGAACTCAGTGCTCCCAGCCCACTCACACCGGATCAGGATACAATGTGGTCGTCTATAAGATCCAGCGGTAGAGATTCAGATCACTCTCAGGGTGTCAACAATGATGAGAAGTCTGTTGTGAATGGCCATCCCTTGTCAGATTACCTTGATGAGGGTATTCCACAGGTAACGTCTGACTCAGACAGTCTTGTCACACCAACACAGCCTAACATTCCAGATGATGAAGAGGATTCGTACGAAGGGGCACCTGAAGTGATCACCCCAGTTCAAGATGAGGTCACGCCTGATGAGGTCATTGAAAGTGTGGTCAAGGAGGAAGAGGTCACTGTAGATGAGGTCAGTGAGGATGAGGTCCAAGAAAGGGAACCTCCTCAAGTGCCCACGCAGCCTCCACCCGATGAGAATCTGTTAGCTCCCCCTATTGGCCTGAGGAAAGTGGCATCTCCGAGTGAGACTAGCGTATCATCCATGACTCCATCTGAACAAGACGCCTTCCTTAGTCGAGCGTAAGTCCTACTTTTAATCAGTGATCAACAACCTATGTATGTATGTGAATAACTCCTGGTATTTAGTTACCTATTGTTAAAGGGAGACATTCCACTGCTGTAAGCCAAATGAATTTCTGAGTGGTGGCTGGGGCATTATGTACATTATATGTATGGCATCTTCCAATTTGCAGTATTTCATTTTGCTTATAAAGGACCTGATTTCTGGGTGTTTGTTTGCCTTTTCAATGAGTTGTATGTAATCAGAACCTGCGTGTCATATTATTGTACATGGATCCATAATGCAGGAAGTGTACATTGTTTGAAAGTCGCAAGAGCTCACCAACTCTGATAGTGATAGCTTGTCCTGCTGTAGGGGTTTTTTTTTTTGCGTAAAGCAGTCACTCGTGTGAGATGAATTCTGCTTCTGGTTACCTTCGTGACACCTGTTCCCCTCGTGACACCTGTTACCCTCGTGACACCTGTTCCCCTTGTGACACCTGTTAGCCTTGTGACACCTGTTCCCCTCGTGACACCTGTTCCCCTTGTGACACCTGTTCCCCTCGTGACACCTGTTACCCTCGTGACACCTGTTACCCTTGTGACACCTGTTGCCCACTTCTCCTTCCTGATTGATAACCAAGTACTCATTTCCAGAAAGTAGTCCTGATTAATGCACCTGTAAGTTGTAATGGGTGTGAAGTGTAATGATCTCATGGGCCGCCTTGTTATCTCATGATTAATGTTGAAGTGTTATCAGCTCATGTCATTTGATTGTGTTGTTATGAGATGATTGCCACTTGTGTTTTAAAGTCGGTCTTTCACTGGACCCGATCATTTTCGCAATGACCTTCTATCATCAGACTTTCTACGCGTGCCTTTCATGAAATCATTGTGTATACAGAAAATTGACTCCATCTAGAATTCCCTCATTTGCATTTTTATGACAAACATGACCCTAGATGACTTCACATGACCTTGACTATGACCTTGGCTATGACCTTGGTGTGTGTAGTGATGAGGAGCTACGCGTGGAGGAAGTTCCTGATCAAAGGGAGGAGGGTGACGGACATGAGGAAGTGCCCGCTTTGGTTCCCGACCAAACTCAAGCTGTCATAGGTAAGCATCTCTGATGCGATCGCGGACGTCCAAACACTGCATGGCCTACGCACACACACACACATATTTGTAGGAAAAACTGGCTTATCCCTGAAAATTTGGTTTGATCTGTGTAGTAATCACAGGATAGAATTTGGTTCAAACTTTCATACTAATTGTTAATACTATTTAGGGGAAGGAGGAGGGTCATGTATCGTCAGTGGCATCTAACCACTCATTTGCTGCTTTGTAACACCTTCATAGGTCATAGTTTGTATTGTCACATGTTTCATCATCATTTGTGAATACATCGTGTCCCATTGTCAGTCCTCTAAGGGTGTACAATCTTTGTTTTTGGTTTCTGTTATGATTTACCAAAGTTGCCAATGGAAGCATAAGTTTTCGACTAACAAGTTAACTGTAAAGCTGATTTCCCTATGCCGTGTGGACCGTCAAGGCACTGAATATGCTAATTAGTAGTATGTTAATGAACTGATTGTCTTGTCCAATCAGGAAAGTCCAATTCGCCAGTGGGTTGAATGTTAGTTACCCATGATGCCGTGTGGAGGGAAGGCTTCCCTGTAAATCACTGTCTTGGTATATGGAAGTTGGTGTTTTTTTATGTCACCAATCTCTCCTTGTATTCTGTGTTTAACGCTGTGTCTGTGTGTCTCCCACAATGCACTGCAGCCAGCGAGGCCGACCACCTCATCAACCAGATCTGGCAGCAGTATTTTGACTACAGTGCCCAGTGCACTCAGTACACCCATCTGTCCCCTCAAGGTAGCTGCTTAGGCAGGGTGCATGCAGCAGGTACTGCTTGGTAGGGGAGTGTGTGGTGGGGGTGGTACTGTCTGCTCAGCAGGGGGTGAGGTGGGGATGCATGGTAGATGTTGGCTTGAGCTCAGTCTGGAGGTGTTTAATGCATGTTGCCAGTGGTTATCCCTATCTGTGTGCGTGCTTATGTGTCTTATCTCTTAGGGAATGTCTGCGTCGTAGTCGTCTACCGTATTCTGTCTGTTGCTCATCTTCATCCTCTCCATTCTTCAACGTTAGCTGTTGTACTTCCATGTTTCTGTGCCCTAACAAGTCCTGTTGTTTGTGTTAAGAAGTCAGTTCCCTCATCACCCGGCTGTAATGGCAGTCACACAGCATCTCCATATATGGATTGGCTTGATTTACAGCTTGGTTAAATAAAACAAATACTGCCACTAGTGCCAGCCAATTGTCATAAACCTGGCACCTGCATGTCTGTCAGGTACTTCTCTAAAGGGTGTGGACATAATCTAAGTAGGATATATAGACTTGTTACACCAGTCTTCCATTGTGATAAGTAGGAGACGTTCACCTGGTTCTGATTGCTCACTGGTCGTTCTCACCTGTTCATAGACACTAACCTACTGCCCAACTTGGTCACACTGACCCCCGGTTCAATTGCTGTCATTTCATTGAGCCTGATATATTGAATGCATTCTACTTCTGTGCTTGCCATAAAGAAAGCATGATAGGTAATTGTTTAGTTATCTTTCACTATGTGTAACACACAGTGTACAACATACACTGTACAACTTGCTCTGTTAAACACTGTACAACTACCTGTGCACAACACTGTACCTCTGTAAAACACACTGTACAACTTCCTCTGTACAGCACACTGTACAACTGTCTCTGTAAAACACTGTGTACAACTTCCTCTGTATAAAACACTGTACAACTAACTGTCAAACGCTGTAAAACATTGTGCAAAGCACTAGACACAATACATGGTACAACGCATTGTGTGCAACACACCCAGGTGTATGTTCCTCTATAC
>JAXDRA010001070.1:0-16436 GCA_034190875.2 Urechis unicinctus
CACAGTCGAAAGGGGATATATTCCTTAATCGGACTGGTCCAAGCGATCAATTGTTATACGCTAAATGCACTAAGATCAGTTTTTGCCCAGGCTTCCAATGATAGATTTTCTAGTCGATTTGAATATTGAACGTTGAGTATGTACTGTTAATGCTGATTTGCTGTAATGTACGTTTTGCTTCACGTGTGAATAATCACAGTGTGTGTGTTCATCATACTGAAATATAGAAAGCAATATGAATTATTAAGTTGACTCGTTAAGTAATTCCTGGCTAAAAATTCAGTTGTTTGCATTCAAGCAAATTCAGCTGTTTCACATGGTTTGGTTCAACTCGATAAAAATAGGGCAGAGTAATTGTCCTTATTGCCTCCCCAACATCCTCCCACCCCAACCTAATTAAGAGTAACTCGAAGACAAGAAACATTGTGGGCGTGTGTCACAACAGAGTGGTAAGTTCATTGTTACGGACGCGTACATTTCTCATATTTTACACAATGAAAACTAATGTGAATCTTGGCGCCGTTGTTCATATTGTGAAGTTAAAGAAAATTCACTATAACATGACAAATCGTGAATAATTGCGTTATTGATACAGAAACTCTCACCCACTATGATCATCCCGCAAACCATTCCTAATTCAAATCGAATGCAAGCCAACTCGCTCTTTGGTAGACTAACAACACCCTGCCCGAAGCGTTTGCGAAGATTCCCCGCTTCGTTTTTACGGAAACAGCTTGGGGGGTAAATAATTTAAATATCCCGATCAAACTTGGTGTGTCATAAATAACGCATGGCTGATTATGTTTTGGTTCATGTTAAGAACATACATGTTCTTATTTATATCTGTGAAAGTATTTTCCTGGAAATATTACCGTTGGACCGCCATTTTTAATTTTGAGCTAGCGAACTTGAGTCAGCTACCTAGCTGACTCAGAGTTGAGCACGCTAGGAGACTTAAGATTCTTTTTGGATACGGTTAAGACTGCCAGCTCAGCTTGCCGTCTCAAAAACCTGACTTGGTGGACTCAAGTTTCTTTATGGATACGGCCCAAGGTCTGTATTGCACCCATTAGGTTTCACACAACTGCTATTTTTTTGACACGCACCCTAACCTGAAGCTCCATGTTGATGTGTTACCCCCCACCCCCCATCGCTTGTCTTGCTGATATTATCACAACCTTACTCCTCAATGTGAATGAGTTACCCCGCCATCGCTTAACTTGCTGATACTCACCTAACCTTACTCCTCCATGTTGATGAGTTACCCCTTACTGCTCCATGTTGATGAGTTATCATCGCTTGTCTTGCTGATACTCATCTAACCTTATGCTCACTTGTCCATACTCACCTAACCTTACTACTCCATTGCTACCCCGCCCATGATACTCACCTAACCTTACTGCTCCATGTTGATGAGTTACCCCGCCATCGCTTGTCTTGCTGATACTCACCTAACCTTACTGCTCCATGTTGATGAGTTACCCCGCCATCACTTGTCTTGCTGATACTCATCTTACCTTATTGCTCCATGTTGATGAGTTACCCCGCCATCACTTGTCTTGCTCATACTCACCTAACCTTACTACTCCATGTTGATGAGTTAGCCCGCCATCACTTGTCTTGCTGATACTCACCTGCTCCACTTGTCTTGCTGATACTCTAACCTCTCCATGTTGACTGCTCCACCCCGCCATCACTTGTCTTGCTGATACTCATCTAACCTTACTGCTCCATGTTGATGAGTTACCCCGCCATCGCTTGTCTTGCTGATACTCACCTTACCTTACTGCTCCATGTTGATGAGTTACCCCGCCATCGCTTGTCTTGCTGATACTCCTAACCTTACTGCTCCATGTTGATGATGAGTTACCCCGCCATTACTGCTCCTTGCTGATACCCCGCCATCCTTAACCTTACCTTGCTCCATGTTGATGAGTTACCCCGCCATCGCTTGTCTTGTACCTTACTGCTCCATGTTGATACCCCGCCATCACCTACTCACCTAACCTTACTGCTCCATGTTGATGAGTTACCCCCCGTCCATCACTTGTCTTGTCTGCTGATACTCACCTAACCTTACTGCTCCATGTTGATGAGTTACCCCGCCATCGCTTGTCTTGCTGATACTCACCTAACCTTACTGCTCCATGTTGATGAGTTACCCCGCCATCGCTTGTCTGTCTTGCTGATACCCCGCCATCGCTTGTCTTGCTGATACTCACCTAACCTTACTGCTCCATGTTGATGAGTTACCCCGCCATCGCTTGTCTTGCTGATACCCACCTAACCTTACTGCTCCATGTTGATGAGTTACCCCGCCATCGCTTGTCTTGCTGATACACACCTAACCTTACTGCTCCATGTTGATGAGTTACCCCCCCATCGCTTGTCCATCACTAACCTTACTGCTCCATGTTGATGAGTTACCCCACATCGCTTGTCTTGCTGATGACCCACCTAACCTTACTGCTCCATGTTGTTGAGTTACACCGCCATCGCTTGTCTTGCTGATACACCCACTAACCTTACTGCTCCATGTTGATGAGTTACCCGCCATCGCTTGTCTTGCTGATACCCACCTAACCTTACTGCTTACTTGTCTTGCTGATACCCACCTAACCTTACTGCTCCATGTTGATGAGTTACCCCGCCATCGCTTGTCTTGCTGATACCCACCTAACCTTACTGCTCCATGTTGATGAGTTACCCCGCCATCGCTTGTCTTGCTGATACCCACCTAACCTTACTGCTCCATGTTGATGAGTTACCCCGCCATCGCTTGTCTTGCTGATACACACCTAACCTTACCTTCTCCATGTTGATGAGTTACCCCTAACCCATCGTCTTGCTGATACACACCTAACCTTACTGCTCCATGTTGATGAGTTACCCCGCCATCGCTTGTCTTGCTGATACACACCTAACCTTACTGCTCCATGTTGATGAGTTACCCCGCCATCGCTTGTCTTGCTGATACCCACCTAACCTTACTGCTCCATGTTGATGAGTTACCCCGCCATCGCTTGTCTTGCTGATCACCTAACCTTACTGCTCCATGTTGATGAGTTACCCCGCCATCGCTTGTCTTGCTGATACTAACCTAACCTTACTGCTCCATGTTGATGAGTTACCCCGCCATCGCTTGTCTTGCTGATACACACCTAACCTTACTCCTCCATGTTGATGAGTTGTTACCCCGCCATCGCTTGTCTTGCTGATACACACCTAACCTTACTGCTCCATGTTGATGACCCCGCCATCGCTTGTCTTGCTGATACACACCTAACCTTACTGCTCCATGTTGATGAGTTACCCCGCCATCGCTTGTCTTGCTGATACACACCTAACCTTACTGCTCCATGTTGATGAGTTACCCCGCCATCCTTGCTGCCACCTACTGCTCCGCTTGTCTTGCTGATACACACCTAACCTTACCTCCATGTTGATGAGTTACTCGCTTGTCTTGCTCCATGTTGATGTTGAGTTACCCCGCCATCGCTTGTCTTGCTGATACTATCATAACCTTACTACTCCATGTTGATGAGTTACCCCGCCATCGCTTGTCTTGCTGATACACACCTAACCTTACTGCTCCATGTTGATGAGTTGCCATGAGTGATACACCCTAACCTTACCAGTCGCTTGTCTTGTGATACATAATACCGAATACTAAACCTTGTTTTTGATACCCACCTCGATGTTGATGAGTTACCCCGCCATCGCTTTCTACAACTCACCTAAGTTACTCTTCCATGTTGATGAGTTACCCCGCCACTGTCGTGGTGATACATACCTCCGAATTCTAAATGTTTATTGGCGACTCGATGTATTCATGAGGCTACGGAATTGTAGAGATGCTGCTTTGATCTTGGTCTCTGTCACTAAATTGTGCTGTATGATAATATCACACATTGATCAGACGGCCATCATAATGTCACACATTGATCGGACGGACATCATAATGTCATACATTGATCAGACGGCCATCATAATGTCATACATTGACTTTACATGAGGCCATTGACAAACTGGTCGCCAACAGACAAACGTGTGTATTTGATGCTTACTACTGTGTTGATTGTTGTCAGAAAGAGGCAAACTGCCAATGACGCGAACAAATGCAGGTATCACACAACAGATACAGTAGCTTATGGCAACCACCAACAAAGAGCACTCAAGATTATCATCCGACAATTGACCCGGTTCACATATCACCCGCCAGTCGGCGCTATCTAATACGTACCATTAGGATGCATATGCTAGAGTCTTTAACGAGTAGTTAGGCTGTTACTTGTATCATACCCCGACGACATAACTATCAGGGAAATCAGTAGTTAAAGGAAACTTAAGAATTTAAAAGCCAGTCATCTTAATGGTTAATGTATGCCAAGTCATACAGGCAAATTATCATTGAATTATAACCATCCGTCGACCGATTAAGCAGGTATTGTATTCTATATGTGTAAATGATGATCGCTCGTCAATACAGAATGCTATCTTTTCATGACAAAAACACATTTTCATCGTGCATTGTGTATAATTCCTAAGGACAAATCAACCATGGGCTGTTGTGACGATTACATGTGTTCACACGAATATGCATCAGTAATAAAGCTAGGGTCATTGGGTGTGAATGATACTGACGACAAAGATGATCCCAAGTGAAAGCCACAGACGAAGCCAAGTGGTTTAGATATTTATTGAAATAACTCTCCTTCCGCAAGCCCACGGCATCATCACACTCTCCCACAATCATTCTCCGTTTATACAGCTCACACCATCGTGTCCATTTATTCAATACGCGACATATTGGTTTCAAATAGACATCAATCACGACTCACTCAATACAACAAAGCACCAGTAAACACGAAATACAGTATTGGCTCAAGACATTCGGTAGAGAATGCACTTATGACATCGTCCAATCTAAAAGTGATCAATGGTTTATAAAGCAATATGTAAGCATGGTGTCACTGCATGTCAACATGAGTTGTAAACATATTAAGAGATGTCAGTGACATCATCATATCAAACACATCACATATTCAGTTCCGAACCACAGATCATCTGGGCTTTTATCATACTCTAAAATGCACCATGTCCCTTCACACATCATGTCCCATCACACATCATGTCACTTCACACATCATGTCCCATCACACATCATGCCCCATCACACATCATGTCCCATCACACATCATGTCCAATTACGCATCATGTCCCATCACACATCATGTCCCATCACACATCATGTCCCATCACACATCATGTCCCATCACACATCATGCCCCATCATACATCATGTCCAATCACATTTATTAGCAAGTTAAAGAGCATTCATTTCACAGCCCATAGGCATTATATATGGTTAATTGTCCCATTCATGCCGAACACTCCCAGTGAGCTTTAGCAAGAGATCTTTCAGGTGCTGCATTTCTATGCTGCTGTTACTATGGATACAATATTTCAGTTTGAAAGCATGCTGAAGCTCTAATGTGTTGCAGAGTCATGAAAACGCTCTGCCCATCAATCCAATTAAATAAAAGACGTCAGAATGTTTTGTTAGAAGAATTAAAACCTTGTAATGTTGTTTTCGTCAAGAAAAAGGCGAGGGTTACTATAAGAGAACAATCTACCTTCAATGCCGTTATCACGTCAGAAATGCCTTTCAGTGTGATTTATATTCGCAATTAAATAATTTCTTTTTCCTGTAAGCTTTCAAATCCGTACATGTAATTGAAAAAGTATTTGGTATTTGGCAAAAGCTGCTTTGAATCAAGACAAGAGCCATAGAATTCATCAATGAAAACAAATACTCGGTTACGTAAAGCTTCATCTTATCGTGTCCGCCTCATCGGTGAGGCGGACACGATGCATTGCTTCTCACATTTAATTAATGTGATAGTCATTCTACACAGAATTCTGATGACTTTCCCTAATGAAGTAGACAACTGGTAGCTACAGGACGGGACCTAATCGATAGAATCGCGATGAGTTGGGCCACAAAGATTGACACTTGGCCATGACATCACACATCTAGCTCTTGTGCCGACATTTCAGTAAGCCCCGAGAGCTCTAGATTGTCGCGATCTCTTGTTGGCTCAGCAGGGGCGGTGTTGTCAGGTAAGATAGTCTCGTATACAGTGGGTACTGCCACTGACTAAACAAATAAATCTCCATGATAAACAGCGAAAACTACCACAGTGGACATTTTTACCAGAGTATTGATGATTTCCACTACGACGACTGGTTAATATAATATCTGAGGTGCCCGAGGGCGCTCATATACACCTGGTGTGGTGTGAATCACATCTGCAGAATCTGGATTTACACAAAACAATCTTTTATATGTTCACTAAAAAAAAGCGACATATGCTTACATTCAAAAGCCTGCACAAGAGGTTTTCGCAACTGAATTTGTGATAACAATGAATGTTGGTGAACCTTCAATATGGTCATAAGGAGACGAATCTCGGTGAACAGGTCTGCTTCCTGGGTCGATAGAGGTGAATGGTAAAGTTCGAATGCACACACGCAAACACACACATAAACATACATACAAACAAAAACACACACACATTCTGAAATACATATATATATATATACATGTGATAGCAGCAAATATTTACCGCGTCATTTAATCTTTTCAAATTCAAAATTGCTCGTTAATGTAACACTGTGTCGCTATTATTATTACCTTTGCCGTCCCTCCTCCTTCTCCAACACAAGACACCAATGACGGCCATCACAGCACACACCACTACGCCAACGTAGAGTCTTATCGATGGTCCGGTCTCTACTGGTTCGCAGTAGATGAATAATGCATGATAATATTTTGAAGAGGACGAAAGTGGTCAATTGAAAAAATAAATGGTTGATACTTACTTCTGATGAAGTGGTTTTGAGCAGTAAATCTTCTCCGTCATACACCCTGAACCCAAACGTGTAGGACAAGTCTCCCTCGGGCACGGCGACCTCTATTGCGCTGGTGATATTCAAGACTTTCGTGATAATGCATCGGGCGGAACTGATGTCACAGCTGTTAACTTCCACGTCTGTGATTGATCCATTGTACTCGTGAAGAGACCATTCTATTGTAGCTGTGTGATCTGAAATAGTCACCGATAAACTGTCATCAGCATCCAATTGTGGCTCAGCTGTGGACAAATAAAAGCACCCGGACATTGCTGCAGCAAAATAGATAAACCCCACAGCATATGTTGTCTTGATATCATCTACACTAGAATGTCCGAATGCAGCTTCTCACCTTTAGATAAAGCCCATGTCGTCGGCGTTGGAGTATAGCCAAACTCATTCGTGGTCAGCACCACGAAGTCATATTTGGTGCCAGGCAGCAAACCAACAGTCTTAACTGTGACTGTCTCTCCCTGCCCAGGATCACTAATGTCTGTGATGTTGGTGAAGCTGTCATTTCTGTCAGAGCGTGTGTATATGAGAGTAAACACCTGTTCCCCTCCTCTGTTCCAACCCGAGGTCCACTGCATCGTGATACTCACTGCATTTGAACGAGTGACCAACAGCTGGCTTGGTGTCATATTTGATAGCGAGGGTTGAATTAACATAAACCCCAGGTACTAATCCCCGTGAATAACTCGTCGTGGTGACGGAGCTCTGGTCAGGAAGCTCAGTTCCTTTGAAGAGCCACTTGAACGTTGGTTGCGGCGAGGCGATGACGGTGATGATGAACGTCACAGTGTCTCCCTCTGTAGCCCCGACCCTAACATCACTGTTCGAGTGCTTTCTGGGTTGACCTTAAAGGTGGTCAATACCAAATAAGCAGAGAGCGTTAAGGAGTCAGTAGAATGAATTTGTTAACGTCTTCATCGCAGATCACAATAACACTTAACCCACCGTAACACAATGTTTCAACTACGGTCCGGAGTTGTTTTTGCACAGCACACTTGTTTCCAAATATAATACATTCCACTCATCATTGCTCTATGGTTAACTCACGTTGTGTTGCAACTGATAGTGAATAGTGGTCATTCCGTTCTGTTCTAAAGTTGTTCGCTACACATCTGTACAATCCTGTGTCGAGACAGTCGTCATCAGTCAGTGTGTGTTCCAGTGTATTGCTGGTTGATGATGATACCAGCGTGTCACCACTAGGTCTGATCAGCGTTATGCCAGGCATTGGTCGGCTGTCTATCTGACACGAGAGTGTGACGTTATCATGCTGGTTGATAGGAATCCGGGTGGTGATCACATCAAATGTGTCGATAGAAGGACCTGTGGCAGATGATGTAGAGCTATATGGCTCGAAGGATGCGGGGTAATGCAATTGGCATTGCTTACATTAAATACCAATGGCTATATATAACATGCACTAATCTATATGTTAAATATAGGCTCGAAGGATGCGTGGGTAATGCAATTGGCATTGCTTACATTAAATACCAATGGCTATATATAACATGCACTAATCTATATGTTAAATATAGGCTGGTAGGATGCGGGGGTAATGCAATTGGCATTGCTTACATTAAATACCAATGGCTATATATAACATGCACTAATCTATATGTTAAATATAGGCTCGAAGGATGCGTGGGTAATGCAATTGGCATTGCTTACATTAAATACCAATGGCTATATATAACATGCACTAATCTATATGATGAATATAGGCTGGTAGGATGCGGGGGTAATGCAATTGGCATTGCTTACATTAAATACCAATGGCTATATATAACATGCACTAATCTATATGTTAAATGATAAAGACGTGTCAACTTGATTTTCGGCATTTCTTTAAAAGGATTATTAGACAATACAGCAATTGCATAGGGACACATTATTTTTACTAATATATGCAAGTTTATCTTACTGAATAATGGAGTAGGTTTTTCTTAGTGCCAACAAAATCCATAACATAGTGAAAGTCAATGAAGAACAGATTTTTAGGGAGTTATGTACAATGGTCAGAAATGTATACTGATTCACGCGTTTTGAACTATTTTCAGGTTTTTATATTTTCTTGACAAAAAAATCACACCGACCCCGGACGGTTAACGTAACGTAACCACGAGTTCCATCCCCAACGTGGTTATTCAGGCGACAAGAATACTCCCCATCATCGTTCTTCACAGTAGCCTCGGCTATTGTAAGCTGACCGACATCACCTGTGTAGACAACAGCGCCACCTGGGGTGGTCCATATCCAGCTGCCATCAGGTCGGCCGAGATCGTCAGCAGAGCAGGACAATGTGACGTCATCAACTGTATCTACCGTCTGATCTCCCCCAGGTGATGCACGGCCCGGAGGGTGAATTGACTGCCTTCACGGTTACGTCCTGATGAGGATACAAGTGATGTGTTTGGTTTATCTGCTCATAACACAACAATTACCACAAGGTTTAACACTACTGTTCAGTGGCATAGTGGCATTAACCAGATGTATATGCGTATCTGTTAACATATAAATTAATTGTATTATCAAACGTTACACAAAATACAAAAGTACATAAACGTCACAAAACCAGAACATTGTAAAGTAAACATAAATATCAGTGACATGACTGCTCTTCGTTGACTATGGTACAATATTTGGCACATATGCAATGTTTATTTGATTATGTCGGGCACCTGCAGACTTTTGTTCACTGGTAATGATACAAAAAACATGCTGGCGAATATTCATCTGTTTTACGTCCACCCCAACTCCTACATTCTTATGCAACATTGAAGAATGGTAAAATAAATGGTAACTTACCAAAGACTTAGAGCGCTGCATTTGTGTCAATATAGAATGATGATATGTATATGGAGCAGGAATATTGCCCCGAATCATCAGAGGACACGTTCTCTACCGTGTAATCCACGTGGGTGTCATTGACAAACAGCAATCCTCGTCGTGTTCCATCACAGTCCGTAACACTGCCAGATAACATTCGTATCACACACAAGTCTTTATGATACAGATATATTCTCCAGAAGCTGTAACCCAATCCATTGTAGGAAACCGTCCACGACAGAGTGACATCCTGGTGTTGGTTGTAAGTCTGTAATTCCGGTGAGGCGGTGTAGACCACGGCGTCACCTAAAGTTTACAAATATCAGATATAATTGATGGTTCTCGTGTCATTCACTGATGTAAATCTTTGCTCTCATTTATTGAGTCATTCAGGAATGTACTCACCAAGGCAGACCCTCGTTAGCATAACAATAACCAGAAGTGGTACGGATGTCTTTTCCATATCCATAGTAAGATTCCCTCTGAAAGCATCCCCGAGTTATTTGGCACCAGTGGTTCTCAAAGTGATCGCAGCGTCACGTTATTTGCTGACAAGTTGTTTGAGTAAGATATTTTCATTTTGTGTGTTTGAGGGGGGGGGGGGGGAGTGGGTGAGCGGAGCACACGAGTAGTCTGTTATTGCCTTGTAGGTGTTGTAGGTGATCCAAAGCCATAATGGCAACAAACGTGTGCTATGGTAACATTCAGCAACAATAAATGCTGAAACGAAACATACCTATTCTAGCCTTGAAATGCCAGTTTACAGATGCGAGCCGAGGTCTTGACCGCCAACATTAAGCAGCTGCAAATATGCTTTAGTGTTTTCGTTCTGATGTGTTTGTCTTATGACATTGCCCTTACAGGCTCAACCTTAAAGTACACGCAGCACTCTTGAGTGCGATCACTTGAACTAACCTTGGTCGATTTCCACTTCACTCTTGTTAATGTATCGTGCTATATTTCATTCACCCACTCCAATGATAATTTTGAAAGCCAAGTCACATGGTATGAACGGTTTGGTTGTTGTGGTACTCACCGTGGTGTAACGCGATGTCACCCGTGTGGAGTCGTTGTGAATGATGCTCTCTACATGCTTATATCACTGTTGCTATCCACTCTGCCTAATCCTCGAAAAGATTAAAAATATCGATTCTTCCTTTATCCACTCTTAATAGGATAGGAATGTTTTTAAGATGTGTATGTGAGTGTGTGTGTGGGGGGGGGGGGGGAGGTGGGGGGCGGGGTACTCACCTGGGAGTGAAGATGTGACTTACTATGACACATGTCCTACTGTCATTACACTTGGCGCTCTCTATGATGCCTTACATATCCTCCCCTGACATATCTGGATAATATTGATCCACAAATTGTAAAATGCAGTTGGCCCTTTGCCATTTCGTTACAATGAAAATAAACATCAATATCAGATGTATTTTTCCATATCCCTGGCAAGATTCTCTCTGAAAACATCCCCGAATAATATGACAAGCAGCACATAGGCGACTGTCGTTTTCGGGGGGAGGCTCGCAGGGGGGAGGGGGGGGGGCTCAAGTGGGCGTTTTCACCATTTTAACGGTATTTTCGTACACCTTGACTAATTTCCTTCACCGAATCATGCCATGGGGTGTACACTTCGACTGTTCTTTGGCACAGAGTGTGCCTAAATGGGACCGCGAGCCCTGGCCGAGCTTCGTAAACCCCCCAACAGGACTAATGAATCACCCACTTACACTAATAATCACCCACTTCGAGGATGGGGAGGCTCGAACTGTGTCAGGGGAGGCTCAATAAGACTAATGAATCACCCACATCCCCCCACTTCAACGTATTTTAGCCCGGTTCGACTATTGCTTTCGCCGAGCGTCAAGCACAGGGATGCCACGGGAACCCCCACAGCAGGCGGGTCAAAGTTGCCCGGTTCCTCTGTGATCAT
Source organism: Urechis unicinctus (assembly GCA_034190875.2). NCBI lineage: Eukaryota > Metazoa > Annelida > Polychaeta > Xenopneusta > Urechidae > Urechis > Urechis unicinctus. The sequence goes on from JAXDRA010001070.1 coordinate 11,687, forward strand.
ATTTGACAAGCATTTAGACTGATGTAAAACATATGGTTTTTACAATGACTCATGCAGAGAGAGCAAAGGCGTACGCAAAGAATTGGAGGCAAAGACTGGGAAGCGTCCCCCGTATGCCTTTTCTAAGACAGCCTTGGAAGAGCAGGAGGCGCAGTTCCAGGCCTTGCAAGAGGTGGCCCCGAAAGTGTGCCAGGAGATACCGCCTCCACAAGACGCTCCTTGGACACACGCATACAAAACTGCCAAAGATGAGTTTGACCTTGATGACGTGTCGATGCTTTGGACAACCTGGAGCACCAAAGCGGGCTCCGACGCCGGGCTCACCACAGGACGTGCAAGAGAAATCCTCGAAAAGTTTTCCCCAGGCAAACATAAACTACGAATCAAGTTTCTGTAGGAAGACCGAGAGGGTGAGTGGCAGCTCAGAGATAAATATCTGCCCGTGTGGGATCAGAACAAGAACATCGTTCTGCTGACAAAAAACACACGCCAGGGGTCTTGGTAGAAATCAATCAGAAATACTATAGGCATGCATATCCGGTGACGGCAGTCATCTACGGCACATATGCGGTCCGTCGGGCAGATGTCCAAAAGCTGTCCCCGATGAAAGAGAGCACAAATGTCAACTGCGTGGCCAAGCGAGTCATGGAGCATTTCGTGCGGGATCAGACTGGCGCCGGATTGACTGAGAAAAGAAAAGAAAAGATTCTAGAATGGGAAGAAGGGGTGCACGACGCCGGAGCACGGATAGGTGATCTACCTGTGTTAGAAAGCATCCTTTCTCGCAGCATCGTCGTTCGTGACATTGCCGGTGGCCAAATATACCAGGGCACAAGATATAAGCACTGGACACCCATACACATCGTTCTTCACAATGGACATGCCTGGTCGGCCAATCTCTCGTTTCCATGCACCCCCGCACCGTAGACTTCTATGAAGACGAACACCTGGCAATCAATTCAGGAAACCACTAGGGATCGACCTTGCGCAGTGTGGCTACTGGGGCCCGGTGACGCCACCCTGACCATTGACCAGTACGTACTCGAGGACGGCACTCTCTATCGACCTCGGGCTCAACAAAAGCATATACAGACTGTGTGCACATCTCTTGGGGCCTCTGATCTCTCCGGTCGGGCTGTAGGTGCTAACCACGCAGCCAGCATACACGCACGTTCCAAAAACCCATGGTGACCTACACCTTCTGGATATCTCCCCGATGTTCGGGCTGCCTGTGTTGAGTATAGTAACGGCGGGGTGTGGAACAGCAAGGGTTACAAAACTGAGGATGTGACCGAGATCGACATGAAAACACTGCTATCCAGCATCCATCCAAGGACTAGGCGATTGCGCTCCCTGGTTTGCCCGCTTCGGTCACCCATGCCACCGGTTCTGACGAGTGGCCATCACGCCAACGGACCACTGCCTGGGCACGACGCCACAGGATTTGCAGAAGTGGTTGCATGGGAGTTTGCAGCAGGAGTACATCCAGTGGTCGTGCACTGGGTAGGTGGTCATTTCAGAGCAAAGAAATGGGTGCCACTTGCGCTACTTGCCTTCCTAGTGGAACGCCGGGTCCTTGTCTCACTCCACCTGCGAGAGGCCATCATATCCTTTGAAAAGCCTACCGACAGAAATTTGGGCTGTAACCTGATCGGGAAGCTCACACAGGGACAAAGCGTAGAGTGCAAAAACCTTACCCGACGCCTGGTAAGACTTCCTTGTGCGTGATATGTCCGCCAACGGAACTCTTGTTGGTCCCGATCCCTGTCCAAGTGGCTGGGTGCTGACATACTACGACGGCAACCAGGCTCAATATACTCATCTCCGAGCCAGCATGTTAGGCTATGTGCGGGGGGCAGATGCACAAAAACCTATCATAGCTTCTTCCGGTGGAGTGGCGATAAGGACTGGTCACCAGAAGTGATAGGGAAGAGAAGTGGATTCCCCGAAGCTTGATCTGGGATGAGATCTGCACTGTGCCTAGAGCCCAGCTCAAAATCTTCCTTGGGTGGCTGCGATATTGAACCTGAGAGAGAAGATCGCGCAGGTCGTATGCTGTGGGGGACCCAGGACAGTCTCCTCCCCATCTCTGGCGAGCCCCCCACACCAATGGTTGAGAGACCATGCCGACTACTACGAAGATGGTGGAGACAGACTATAGGGCCAAGGATCCGGCACTACAAAAAAACTAAAGCAATCCATACGGTTGGATTCCAACGCCACGCAGTGTAGGCTGACATGGGAAGCAACGAACCTGTGGAAATGGGACGACTTTGTCCAGCAGTGGCATCCAGGGGATATGGTCCCTAGCCTCGCGCATAAAGATACGCAACCAGATCACAGACATCCTCTTGGAACGGCACAGAGTTCTATTTTCCAACATACCAGTGTCGCTGATATATCACCCAAAAAGCATGGCATTCGTCATCAGAACAGGCTTGTTGCCATACCCGGCGGTGGAAGGTGGAAGTGCCAACATTTTTGTCAACGACGTGGTGCATGTGCCGCTCTCTGTGGTAGGAACGTCGGCCTGCCCCGAACCTGGCATCCCATCGAAATGGCGATATGGATACGCCAACACAATTCATAGCTCCCAGGGCCTTACCATCCAATCACCGCAAAAGGGGTGCTTGGCTCGTTGACGACTACCTCGGCTGGGAAAAATTTGGCGTATTTTGGCCGTATCCAGGGGGTCAAGTACATGGAGCAGCTGGCAAGGGTGTGTGTGGTGCCACCATATCCGGAACCACGCCGCCACGACCGCCACCGCCTCCACCAGACAAGGTTGTGATTGCAGCAAAGCTAACAAAATATAAAAAAGAAAGATGCAAAGCGGGGGGCGCCAGACGGACGTGGATGTGGACCATGTGCTGGCCATGTGCGAGGCGCAAGAAGGGCGGTGTGCCAACTGCAACATTCCTGTGTTGTGGAAGGGCTATTCGCAGTGGGAAGAAGAGCAGTGGGACGCTGGACACAGAAAAATAACTCAGAGGGACACTGCGTTGGTGACCTTCTTATCACGTGCCTAGGATGTAATAGGTCGCGTGGGTGGAGCCGTGTTGGGGGTGGGTCCGGGACTAGTTGATAGAGCCAGACCCCTGGCAGGACCCTTGGCTGGCTGGGCCACCGGGGGGAGCCCGATACTGGGGTGGGGTGGTCGGACTGGACTGGAATGTCGGACTGGACTGGGGGCTGTCGGACTGGACTGGGCTGGTCGGACTGGACTGGATTGGTCGGACTGGAATGGGTGGGTGGTGGTCGGACTGGGTGGGACTAACTTTTGAAGCTTTAGTCTTGGGTACAAATACTATGCCATCCGCAGAACACCTCTCCGAGAAGATGTGCAAAACCTACGTGCAGACAAGGGAAGAATCTCCTTTGCTGCCGCGAAAAAGAAAGTACGGCATCGGGTTACACTAGGCTATCGAAAATAGGGGGCAACAGAGGACTCCGAGAAGTAGCAATCCAAATGGCAACCCAACCAAGGGTTATTAGTAGCAAACCCAATGGGGTACTGACCATCCCACCAAAGTCTGATTTCGAAAGTGGCCCCACCCCCGCCACTCTCTCTATACGATTTCTACTATACAATGCGAAATACAGAGAAAAAAAAACTATTGATATAGAAAAAAAGGTAGACGATATTGCAGAGTCCTTAGAGGAGGAAATCGACGACCTCCACCAGGCTGTCCTGTCCTGGGGTCCCCACAGCATACGACCTTCTGGAAGACGAGGTTGGAGCCAGTGTAGGAACCATTGCGGACCTAGCGACGTTTTCGAAGAAGATTGCAATTGGCGGGATATGTAGGATTTGCCGCATTTCTTGCATGGAAGGTTTGGCAAAATCACAAAAAGACAAACGGAAGCCGCATCGAATTTCCTACCGGCCCCTAGCCTACCCCAATTCGGGACAATGCAACCCGGCCTGCGCGAGACCCATTCTACATGGGAAAAGTGCTTTGAAGCTGTTTCAGCACCTGTGGAAAGATTTGTCTACATCGTTTTTTCGGTCCATCGGAGCACGTCGCGTTCCCGCTTAGAACCACAAGATGAGCAAATCTGCAAACTCGAGATGGTTGCGCGTCCACAGTGTATCAGGAGGCCGGGGGGTTTACCTTGTACTTGCTTGCTCGCCACCGGTGCTGCTTGCAGTATTCAAATCTGCAACCCTTTCCACATAACTTATGTGACCCCAATCTAGGCCATGCACAAGTGTTGATAGCGCGACAAATTTTAGTCGGAATGGGCTAACTAAAGGTTTACGTTGGAAGTGGGGGGGGGGATGTGGGGGTGATTATTAGTTCTATTGGAAAGACTTTTCCCGACCCCGTTCGAAGGGGCCTCCCCATTCCTCGAAAAGGTGGTGATTTTAGTGTAAAGTGGGGGGATTTGTCATTAGTTTTCCTGTTGGGGTGTTTACGGAGGCGCGCAGGGGTCCCGCCGGTTTCCAATTTAGGTGGGCCCCACTTTTCTGTGCCAAAAGGAAAACAGTCGAAAAGTGGGGACCAAACCCCATGGGCATGGATTCGGTGGAAGGGGAAAAAATAGTTTCAAGGTTGTACGAAAAATACCGTTAAAAAAAAATGGGTTGAAAAAAAAAAAAAACCGCCCACTTGGAGGCCCCCCCACCCCGGCGAAGGGCCCTCCCCCGAAAAAACCGGGAACGTCGCCTAATTGTTTTGCGCCTGACATTTGCGGGGGGATGTTTGGATTTTTAACGCGGGGTTTTTCCCATCCAAATTTTGGACAG